>CAWUFW010024822.1:0-54191 GCA_963921515.1 Calotriton arnoldi | reverse complement strand
GTAATTTTGCAGTTCATCATCCCCATAACAGCACCCACGTTGGAATCACGACAGAGGCAAGTATGGTGTATTAGTGTGTTTATTGTGATACATTTGTGTTAATAGTGCATAGGATGGGTTGTGCTGTACATGAATCTTGCAATCCCAAGTTCCTAGGTGAATTGAAAGTCCGGGTAGACAGGATCCCCAGTATCGGGGCCACAGTTGTCTGACACATTGGTCCAACTTGTACTCCCCATGCAATGTGTGGGAGTAGTGTTGCCGTCAACAGGGTGAACAGTCTGTGCACAAAGGCGAACATCCAGAACAGGTTCAGGCTTCCTGGGAGTTGCGCTTGGCCATCGGCCTCTCACTTTTCCCTCCTCGGACGACCCCTCTTCTTGGGGGGGCCCTCAAGTGCAGGCTGCTGCGGTGCAGGGGACTCTCCGCCAGAGTCCTCCTCCCTCCCTGTGGCAGTTGCAGTTTGTTCGGCACCAGATGTTGTTGGCACACAGGGAGGTGTGGACTGGTTGCTGTTCATCTGGTGGAGGCATTGTAAAATGTCCCTGTGCACCGCCGTCATCTCATGCAGTGCATCCCACTTGGACTCCACGCGGGACATGTGTGAGTCCACACGGGACATGTGTGACTCCACGTGGGACATGTGGGAGTCCAAGCGGGCATGATGGGCAGCCTGCTGCTGTTTAATGTCTCTGAGGAGCCCCACTACCTGGCTGAGCTCTCCGGTGCTGGACTGGTACGCATCAGCTATGCGTACCAGTTGTGGGTCGTCATGCACACCAGTAACGTCTGCAAGCAGCGACCTCTGTCTCCCACCCCTCCCACCACCCCTGCTGACATGTGCAGTGTGTGCAGTGGCACGCACAGATAACCCTGGTCCACCTTGGGGGTTGGTGGTGGTGGTGGTGTCCATGGCCCCAGGTTGGTCCAGGGTCACTGTGCTGGTGTTGCTCCTTATTCTGTCCATGTCGGCAGGGATGGTATTCGTGGTGACAGTCGTTGTAGGGGTGGGTGCAGGGGTGCAGCTGGTGGTCCTGCTGGTGCTGCAGCTGGTGGTCCTGCTGGTGCTGCATGTTGACTTGCACCGGATGTGCCAGGTTGTTCTTCATCGCCCGAGGAGGACAGAGGCTGTACGACGCCAGTGAGCTCGGCATCCTCTTGAGCCTGGGACTGCGACTCCTCAGCGTCTGCTGCTGTGTCCCCATCATCACCTGTTTTTGGGAGACACAAACAATGTATGTCATGTTTCTGCAGGCATCAATGGTTGACACACATGACAGTTGTGACTGTGCCTCTGGGTGCGGGCCTGTACATTGCATTGTCCTAAGTCGTCACAGTCAGGGGTTGATATTGGTGTGGCACATTGTCCTGCATTATTTGGGCATTTCTATGTATTTTCTGGGGTGTGAACATGGTCTGCATTGGTTGTGTTTGGTTGACAGCCGGCCCTCCTTCCCACCCACCCAGCCAGTCAGTTATCCCACCATGGAACGTGCTTGCGTTGCAGGGAGTGTAAGTTGTCTCTCAGGATGTCAGTCAGTGGTGTCCTGCTGTTTGTTGGTGCACAGTTGCCAGCAGGGCCTTGTGCTCCCCACAGCAGTAGCCAGTGTCAGCCATCTTGTGAGTCCTTCTCCACTCCCTGTGATGTGAGCATGGTTCAGGGTGGTGTTGATGGGCCAGTTGTGAGGCTGAGCAATGTCTGTGACTACGACTCCCATCATGCTATTGCCTCCACCCCCTTCCCAGCATGCCCATGCTTCCTTCCTTTTGACTCTGCTTCCCTGTGGGGTGGGCTGGCTGTGCTGACAGGATGGCTGGGAGTGTTGTCCTGGCAGTTGTTTGGCTAAGAGTCCCAAGAGTGTCCCTGTGCTTCACACAACATAACCCAGGGTGGTGGTGCTTTGTGGGATCTTGTGTTAGGATGGGGGGCATTGCATTCTACCAGGTGGGTTCTGTGGAGTTTGTGTTGGGGTATGTGTGAGGGGAGGTGCTTGTGACTATGGTCAGTGCTGCAAGTCCCCCTTCGCACCCAGCTAGCCAGATATCCCACCATGGAACGTTCTTGCATTGCAGGGAGTGTAAGTTGTCTCTCAGGATGTCAGTCAGTGGTGTCCTGCTGTTTGTTGGTGCACAGTTGGCAGCAGGGCCTTGTGCTCCCCACAGCAGTAGCCAGTGTCAGCCATCTTGTGAGTCCTTCTCCACTCCCTGTGATGTGAGCATGGTTCAGGGTGGTGTTGATGGGCCAGTTGTGAGGCTGAGCAATGTCTGTGACTACGACTCCCATCATGCTATTGCCTCCACCCCCTTCCCAGCATGCCCATGCTTCCTTCCTTTTGAATCTACTTCCCTGTGGGGTGGGCTGGCTGTGCTGACAGGATGGCTGGGAGTGTTGTCCTGGCAGTTGTTTGGCTAAGAGTCCCAAGAGTGTCCCTGTGCTTCACACAACATAACCCAGGGTGGTGGCTCTTTGTGGGATCTTGTGTTAGGATGGGGGCATTGCATTCTACCAGGTGGGTACTGTGGAGTTTGTGTTGGGGTGTGTGTGAGGGGAGGTGCTTGTGACTATGGTTAGTGCTGCAAGTCCTCCTTCCCACCCAGCCAGCCAGCCAGTTATCCCACCATGGAACGTGCTTGCATTGCAGGGAGTGTAAGTTGTCTCTCAGGATGTCAGTCAGTGGTGTCCTGCTGTTTGTTGGTGCACATTTGCCAGCAGGGCCTTGTGCTCCCCACAGCAGTAGCCAGTGTCAGCCATCTTGTGAGTCCTTCTCCACTCCCTGTGATGTGAGCATGGTTCAGGGTGGTGTTGATGGGACAGTTGTGGGGGTGAGCTATGTCTGTGACTACGACTCCCGTCATGCCATTGCCTCCACCCCACTTCCCAGCATTCCCATACTTACTTGATTTTGTGTGGAGTTCAGTGTGTGTGGGTGTGAGAGCAATGGCAAGATGGCTGACAGTGGTGTCCTGCTGTTGGTTGGTGTGCAGTACCCAGCATGCCCTTGTGCTCCCCACGACACAGCAACAGTGTCAGACATCTTTGATGGGCCTTTCCACTCTCTGTGGGATGTGCATGCGTGAGTGTGAGCTTGCTGGGCCATGTGGTGGGGGATGTAGAGCTGTGACTACGACTCCCATCATGCTATTGCCTCCTCCCCCTTCCCAGCATGCCCATGCTTCCTTCCTTTTGACTTTGCTTCCCTGTGGGGTGGGCTGGCTGTGCTGACAGGATGGCTGGGAGTGTTGTCCTGGCAGTTGTTTGGCTAAGAGTCCCAAGAGTGTCCCTGTGCTTCACACAACATAACCCAGGGTGGTGGTTCTTTGTGGGATCTTGTGTTAGGATGGAGGGCATTGCATTCTACCAGGTGGGTACTGTGGAGTTTGTGTTGGGGGGTGTGTGAGGGGAGGTGCTTGTGACTATAGTCAGTGCTGCAAGTCCCCCTTCCCACCCAGCCAGCCAGATATCCCACCATGGAACGTGCTTGCATTGCAGGGAGTGTAAGTTGTCTCTCAGGATGTCAGTCAGTGGTGTCCTGCTGTTTGTTGGTGCACAGTTGCCAGCAGGGCCTTGTGCTCCCCACAGCAGTAGCCAGTGTCAGCCATCTTGTGAGTCCTTCTCCACTCCCTGTGATGTGAGCATGGTTCATGGTGGTGTTGATGGGACAGTTGTGGGGGTGACCAATATCAGTGACTATGACTCCCATCATGCTATTGCCTCCACCCCCCTTCCCAGCATGCCCATGCTTCCTTCCTTTTGAATCTGCTTCCCTGTGGGGTGGGCTGGCTGTGCTGACAGGATGGCTGGGAGTGTTGTCCTGGCAGTTGTTTGGCTAAGAGTCCCAAGAGTGTCCCTGTGCTTCACACAACATAACCCAGGGTGGTGGTTCTTTGTGGGATCTTGTGTTAGGATGGGGGGCATTGCATTCTACCAGGTGGGTTCTGTGGAGTTTGTGTTGGGGGGTGTGTGAGGGGCGGTGCTTGTGACTATGGTCAGTGCTGCAAGTCCCCCTTCCCACCCAGCTAGCCAGATTTCCCACCATGGAACGTGCTTGCATTGCAGGGAGTGTAAGTTGTCTCTCAGGATGTCAGTCAGTGGTGTCCTGCTGTTTGTTGGTGCACAGTTGCCAGCAGGGCCTTGTGCTTCCCACAGCAGTAGCCAGTGTCAGCCATCTTGTGAGTCCTTCTCCACTCCCTGTGATGTGCGCATGGTTCATGGTGGTGTTGATGGGACAGTTGTGGGGGGGCAATATGTGTGACTGCGACTCCCATGATGCTATTGGCTACACTGACTTGGCCAGCATACACAGAATTCCTTCCTTTGAGTGGTCTTCACTGTGTGTTGGTGTTGTTGTGGTGGCTACATGTGTGGATGTGTTTGTTAGTTCTATTTGTGCCACTGTCTAGCTGTAGTTGTGGTTGTGTTTGTACATGTGTTGGCACAGTTGGATGTGACTTTTTTGATGGCATGTGTTGTGTTTATCTGACTGACATACACATTTTGGGATGATTCTGTTCTAGTTGCTGTGTAATTGCTATGAGTGCATGGTTTGACTCTCCCCTTGACAGTGATGTGTGTGTTTTGTGGCAGTATATTGTGTACATTTGTTGTGTACTCACCAGGCTCTGGGATGTCCTCTAGTCCATATACGCTCACTGGCGGAAGGATGGCCCGCACCTTCTCCTCCCAGGGCCTGAGGTATATTGGCTTGGCAGGGGGGCCACTGCTGGTGTGTTGGCTGTTGATGTAGTCTTTCTTCAGCATGTCCCGTACCCTCCTGCGCACGTCATACCACCTGTTCTGGATGTCGGTCTTTGTGCGCCGACATGGTGATTGGGCGTTCACCCTGTTGATGATCCTCTCCCACATCTTGGTTTTCTGCGACATGGGGGTCTGTTGGACCAGTGTGCCAAACAGCTGTGGCTCCACCCTGAGGATCTCGTCTACCATGACTTCCAATTCACTATCTAGGAACTTGGGATTCTTCTTGGGGGGCATGGTGATGGGTGGTGATGGTGGGTGATGTGTGTGTTGGTGTGCAGGTGAGGGTGTGTGAGTGTGTGTTTTGCTGGGTGTATGTGAGGTAGGTATTTGTTGGTGTGCTGATGGTGTGTGGCTTGTGTGAGGGATGAGCTGTGGGTGTGTGGTTGCTTTCTCTTGGGTGCTGGCAGTGGAATGGCATTTGCAAAGGCTCATGGTAGTGATTTGTGTCCTTTATATAGGTGGAGTTGTGGGTGTGTCTTTGTTCTCTGTCCCCACCCCCCAGTATTTATTGGCTTGGTAATTGCTTGTTTGGCCTTTTTTTGGGTGATTTTTCCTTTGTGCTGTTTGTGTATGTTGGAAACGTTCTTGTGACCGAGTCGGACCCTGCATTGGTCTCGTACGGTGTTCTCCGTTTCGTTCACGCTGTGTTTGTGCAGTTTTCTATGCTGCATACGCGTCGGTCGTGGTGTATTGTGTTGCTTCGGCTCGGTTTTGTATGCGTGTCGGTCGTACGGCTTGTCCTCCGTCCGACTCGCTCGTGGTTTTCGCGCCTTGCATCGTTCTTTGCGGTTTGGAGTTAGCGTGTACGTTTCGGTCGGATTTGTTCCGGGTGCGTGTCGGTCGGTTGGATTCGCGTGCTTTTCCGGCCGGATTGCTGTTTTCCGTGCGGCTCGGTCGGTCGACTTGGTTTCGGTACGTGTCGGTCGGATTTTTCGCGCCTTGCATCGTACTTGGCGTGTCGTGCGCCACGGGTACGTGTCGGTCGGTATTTTTTCCGGATCCGAGTCGGTCGGAGCTTTTTCCGGCCCGAATCGGAATCGACCCCTTAGTGTCAAAAGCTGCTGACAAATCTAGGAGAATTATTGCTGCTGATTTGCCTTGGCCCATTAGCGACCTAACACTTTCCAGCACTGCTAGTAGAGTTGTTTCTGTACTGTGTTTTACCCTAAATGCTGTTTGAGAAGGGTCTCATAAGTTATTAGTCTCCAAGTAATTGAATATTTACCAATCTTTCCAGTACTTTTGCCAAATAGGGTGTCATTGAAATGGGACGATAATTAGATATGGTACAAGAACTCACTCCTTCCTTCTTTGCCAATGGCAAAACCATGGCCTGCTTCCAGGCTACCAGAAACCCCGCCTCCTTTAAGGATTTATTCAGGAGTAGTGTTACACATGGAGCAAGCATGGTAGGTAGGAGAGAATAGTCTTAGTGAGGACAGGGATCTAATGCAGACCCTGACCTCACCTTTCCCATCACCACCCCCCCTCCCACCATTTCCACTGTAAACTTCCACCAATTAGAGGGGGCTTCTGGGAGTAATCTAGCATCCTTAAACAGCTCCTCCTCCATAGGTGGTTTATCTCCAAATGCAGAATAATTGTTCATAATCTTATTGTTGACAAGGTTACAGATGTTTACGACAAACGAAGAGGAATGAATCTGTGGGGCTTCCCTGTTTTTGTGGGAGATCTTAATAGAGTATATTGTGTGGAAGAACTGAGGCATCGACACAGTGCAAGATGCGTGGGCCTCTACTGTTGTTATGCACAGTTGTCATACAAACCTTTGTTTATTACAGTGTTATATGCATGAACACCCCTGCGCTAATTGCATTAATATGTTTAGTTGCCTATGAAACATTAACCCGCCTGATCTCACCTGTCTCCAAACATTCCTTGAATAACCTGTTTGTTAATATGTTGCTACTCTGCTACTGTATGAAAAAATGATTGCAAAAATGATAAATAAAGTTTTTTTAAAAAAGGATATAGATTTTTTTTTCATTTAGCACTGTTGGATGAGCCAGTTCCTTAACTATTCTAAACAGTTCTCTAGATGAGCTACTGTTTTCCTCCAATCTTTTTACAAAATACTGCCTTCTCTTGCCTTGTCTCAGTTGTTTATAATATGGCTTAAGTGCATTTTTAAAGACCACTCTATCCTGTAACCCTTTGGTGCACCGCCACTTACATTCAAAGACGTTACAATCCCTTTTTATTGCCCTTAACTCCACTGATAGCTCTTCCCAGATTGTTCTCCATTTCCAGAAGTGATCTTTCTTACGGGGGCACAAACATCTAAAGATGCAGATATCGCATTTGGTAGCTCCGTAACTGCTTGTTTCACAGAGCACTCCTCCCTCATCATCGGGGGACTGAAAGTATTGGTGAAAAGGGCAGGGGCAACTTTTCTCCATAATCTCCTGACAACAGGAGTAGAATTAAAATTATCCATCATATCATCCACTAAACAAATGGAGAATTGCACTGTGAAGTGGTCTGAACATGTGGTGGGCTCACTGATTGGATTGTCACCGAATTTAAGTTGGAAAAGAGTGGGTTGTAGGAGGAGTAAGAGTTAGGTACATGCAGACCCAGTTCCCACAAGTTGAAATGTTCACCCAGTTCACCCTTTGTCCTTACCCTCAGTGTTGGAGTGGGCACAGAAGAGTCTAATGTTCTCACATATGAGATCCACTGTCTTTGTGTGCTTGCTGAGTGATGGTCACAGTGAAGGTCGGGCGCAGCCCACGCCTTCAGCAGGCCCAGCCTCTCGAGGAAGCGGAAAGGAACCACTTAGTGAACCTCTGGAGCCCTCAGTAATAATGGCCTGCTTCTGGGCTGACACTGATGAACAGAAGCACAGTAGATGTAGGCCAACAAGAACCAGTGCAGGGTTCATGCAGCAAAGCAGTTGTAGTTCAACACCTGCTGATGCAGTATTCACACAGCATGGCAGTTGCAGTCCAACATGGGCAAGGATTGATGCACCAGAGCAGTTGCAACTCAGCATGGGCTAGTGTTGTTCTTAATGGCAACCGCGGAGAGACTGGGAGATTGCTTGCAGTATGGATGGCTCCTTGCTTTGCTCTTTTAGCTCTCTCAGGCAGTTGGCTTTCTCTGGTTGACCCTCAACTATAACCACACTCAGCTTCTCCTCCTTGACAGTTTCTCCTCTGTCAGGATCAGACAGACGTTTTGCTGCTCTCAGCTGGTATGCAGGCTCCTACTCACTAGGAAGACACTCAGCTCTTTCAGCAGCACTTGCAGGCTGCTGCAGGGGATGTCCACTGGAAGACTGACTATCAGACAGACATCAGGCCTGGTCACACAACAGTCAATTGAGTATGCTCTATGGAGCTCTCCCTTCATTGGTCATGAAGAATGCGAAACAGTTGGCGGGGTGTACATCCGGATGGCCGCGAGTATACTTGTCATTCCTTGCCCCCAATATCTATAGTCAGCTGGATCGCATATTGGTGGGCGGAGTTGACATGCATAACTTTTTGGGGGTGGCACACAAGGGGCGGTTTCTATCTCATCATGCACCGGTGCTGCTTCAGTTGCAATGGGGCACTGATGCGGGCTGTGTGCAAAGTTGGTGCATGCCCACCGACCTTTTGGTGGATGCTGAATGTCGTGACGCAGTGGCAACTTCCCTAATGATTATCAGGATGGAAACTGGAGGCCTGCTGCTTCTAGAGCCATGGACTGGGAGGCTCTTAAGGTGATCATGCATGGGGCCTGCATAGGTGGAGTCTGAACAATTGGAATCTGAGCTGGGGGAACGGGAGCGACATTTGGCAAATCTTCAGGGCTTTGAGGTGTTTTCGCCAGAGATACAGGAGGGGGTGCTCTAGGCTCAGCAGGGGATGCAGTCGACCTGGGATACCTTAAATAAATGCACTCTCAGGGCTAATAGTCAGCGTCTCCACAGGGAGGGTGACAAGTCCGGTAGCCATTTGGCCTGGATATTGAGAAGGGAGCTGGAGGTTCCTCCTATCCTACATGTTCGTGCTCCCAGTGGGGGATTGGTGACTAGTCGCTGTGATATCCTGAGGGTCTTCGTGTAACACTTCCAGGGGATGTATCGCGCTGGGATGTGGGTCCTCCAGGGCAGATTGATAACTTTTTGATGGGTGTGGAGTTGCCTACCCTGGTCCGGATCTTGTGCAGGATTTGGAGCGTGAAATTACCTTGGATGAATTGGGTCCGGCCATCCGGGCCCTCAACAGATCTAAGGCTCCAGGTAGGGATGGCTACCCTGTGGAGTTCTACCAGTCCTACTCCATTACACTTTGGGAATAGTTGTTGGAAGTCCTCCTGGAAGCTTGGGTAAATGGGATACTTCTGCACACTATGATGGAGGGTGTTAACTGCGTTCTACTGAAGCCTGGGATTGATGCGGCTAACCCCTCGTCATATAGGCCGCTCAAGATGCTCAACACGGATGTCTAAATTCTATGCAAGTTGTTAGTGACACAGTTGGGGGGAGTGATTCGCGAATTGGTACACAAAGATCAATGCAGCCTAATGCTGACCCATAGTACGACCTTTAATGTCCGGAGGCTTACGCATGTACTGCATGAGACGTGGATAATAATCGCAAATT
The DNA here is from genome assembly GCA_963921515.1 of Calotriton arnoldi. Taxonomy (NCBI): domain Eukaryota; kingdom Metazoa; phylum Chordata; class Amphibia; order Caudata; family Salamandridae; genus Calotriton; species Calotriton arnoldi. The sequence continues at coordinate 44,817 of CAWUFW010024822.1, read as the reverse complement.
AGCCTCGGTTTCCTTCGATCTGGGAAGGGCATTTGATACGGTGGAGTGGCCTTTTTTGATGCTGCAGTGGATGGGGTTTGACCCCGTCTTTTGTGGCTGTGTGCAGCTCCTTTGCACTAGCCCCATGGTCCGCATCAAGATTGGAGGTGAACTCTCTGAGGAGTGGGAGGTTGGGCGGGGCACCAGGCAGGGTTGTCCCCTCTTGCCGCTCATGTTTGCTCTCACCGTTGAGCCTTTGGTGCTTCTACTGCACAGGGAATTGGAGCAGTGGGGAATTTGTGTGGGAGGGGGTTCCACACATGTAATCTCTCTCTAGGCAGATGTTGCACTGGTGTATGTCCGCTCCCCCTATCAGGTGGTACTGAAATTAATCAGGCTCCTCAGTGCCTTTGGGAAGGTCTTGGGCCTTTGGGTTAATTTCAGAAAATCACTCTTATTCCCGCTTGGCCGTCTGATCGGGGTGCCCGCTGACGGATTGCCGGGGCTTGGCCTCTGCTGGGAAACGGAAGACTCTTAATGCTTGGGTATATGGGTAGCCCATACTGAGGACGTTTACTGGCGTCTGAATGAAGACAGAGTCGTGGCGGACCTCAAGGACTCTGTGGCATTCTGGAATAGGCTCCCCTTGTTGGTAATAGGTAGGGCTGCCATAGCCCAGATAGCCTTTCTTCCTTGCTGCCTTTACTTGGTTCAAAATGCAATGTTTCCGCTCCAGCCACATTTTATTTGCAAGCTGGATAGCTCACTTATTTCTCTAATCTGGCCTGGAGGCTCTGCAGAGTGGTACTATCGGTTCTCAATTGTGATATAGAGGACGGGGCTCTTGCTATACCGGACATACAGCACTATTATCAGGTCGCCAATTTATAGCACGCTGCATAGAGGTTAGCAGTACCAGATAACTGGGAGAAGAGACTGTTACTCGACATGCTGGGGGATGACACATTGGCGCGCTTGTTGATGCTGGGGGTTGGTTTGAGCTGTACAGGGCCGGACTGGGAACCGAAATCGGCCCTGACAAACTGCTCGGCTGGCCCGAGCTGTTGGTTAGGGCCATTTTCGGCCGATTTTGTTACAGGCTGCCGATATTGCCGGCCCCCGGTAACAAAAACGGCACCCCAGGGGCCCAAAACTGGCCCCCACCCTGGCGGCCCACTGGAGAAATGCCTGGTGCCCGCTACGGCCAGTCTGGCCCTCGTGCAGTACCTTACATGGTGCGGCAGACTGCAGCGATTTGCACTGCAGTGGAGGGGAGGGTGCTATGCAGGGCCTCTTTTGACAGGGAGATCAGTCTTTGGGATCTCGCCCTGTTTAGAGCAATTGATGGGGACATGTCCATGGATCTCTGAAAGGTGGGGGATTGTCAGGTGGCGGGGGACTTATACCCAGGGGAGGTCTTCCTCATGTTCCAGGAAGCTCGGAACACCTTTGAAGTGGGCCCAGGACATTTCCTTTGAAAAGTATTGCGCCAGAGGTTTGGACTGGTTTCCCTGCGACCCCTCAGCCCTCTCTTGATTTTAGGCAGCCTGCTCCGCTGGGGGAAGTGGAGGCATCACATTTCCTTCTTTTATAGGGCAATCCGTGGTGACATGGTGGCTGCCCCTTACACCTCACGTGGGGCCTGGGAGCATGCACTGGGGGAACCTGTTGCGGATGCTGACTGGGTGATGGAATGCGCATTGGTGCAGAAAGTATACTATAACCATAGGTTCAAGTTACTTCACTTTAATTTTCTCAATCGCACCTATGTGACTCCTGGGCACTTGAGTAGAATCGACCCCTCGAGGGAAGTGCGCTGTGTAAGATGTAGGGAGCTGGGGGCGTCCTTTTTAGGTCTCGCGCCTAGTGTTGCAGTGCGCAGCACTGCTCGCGCAGCACGAGACCTCATGTAGGGGGTTCTGAAAGCTGACCACACGCTCGTGCGTGTGGTTTTGCTTTCGCTGGCTGCCATTGGCTTTAGCGTGTTTTAAAAAAAAAAAATAAGGCACGCAATTGGGCAAAGGCGGGCGCATGTCCCGCCTTTTCTCCGCCCAGTCCCATCGGTGTCTATTACGCGCAGCAGCGCGCGTTCGCCTCGCTGCCGCGCTCCCTCGCCCCCGCTCCTCTGTGGTGCGCGCGCACCACTGGTTTCAATTCCCGCCCCCGCTCCTCTGTGGTGCGCACGCACCAATGGGTTCGATTCCGTGCTTATTAAAGACAAGATAGTTGAATTCAGTGCGGCTGTTCACGGGGAGAACATATCACACATTGCAAGTGATTTGCAGGCAGGGCGATCATTTTTTACTTTCAGTCTTTCATAAAGCGCTGCATACCAAATTGGGTAGCCTTGTAGATGCACATTACACATGCACAACCCGCAGGAAGACGGTACAGCCTTTCACGGCTTTCAGTCGCGACAACACCTTGATTAGGGCCCCTCCCCCTTTGCACTAGAGCCATCTTTGTATCTTTGTGGCCTGTGCTCTGAGATACTTGTCCTGCATGCGCCTGAGGTCTGCCTTGCTTGTCAGGGCTGTGACAGCAGTTGTGTGTCTTCTGTGTGCTGATGGGTGTGTACTCGTGTAGGTCCCTTTCACGACGGTTGGAACGGCTACCAGTGCACTCGAGGGCAGTTTCTGGGTAGAAGTATTGTTACATCGGTCTTCCTAACGCGATCTCATAAGGTGGTTTTGGAAGACATGAGTGTATATACAAACAGTTAAGATACCCGGAAAGTGAAAGAAATTGTCGGGAGTCAATCACAGCGAGACTTTTCAGCGGTATAAGAGTGTTTATTGCGGGAACTGCATCAACGATCCTGGCACATGTAAAATATTTGCTTTATTCTGCAAAATACATCAGACTGCTTAAAGAGGATTATATGTATCTAATGCTTTGTTTCAGAGGCTGTGCACAGAAAAAAAAGACGCTTAGCCGAAATGGTGCGTCTTTGTAAACGAACGGCTGGTGATTCCTTTTTTCCATGGCAGCATGTGCCCTTCAGAGACCCTGGACACAGGGGAAGGAAGGCTGTGATGTGCACTCCCTCCAACACATGGAGAGCTGGGCATGTGAAATTTGCTTCCATCCGGCAGGTTCGGGCCTCCTACCGGACGGCGGCAATTGCCAGTGCCTCAGCATGGGAGGACAGTATTTAAGAAGTTACAGTGGACATCTTCCTTCCTCGTTGTCATGTCCGAGCCAGTGAGTCTGAGTCACTAACACCGAGCTGCAGGCAGCAGATCGCAGGCTAAGCACTAAAAAGCACATTTGAAGATGAAGACTCATCTGGCACTGTTTCAGTGACACTTTCGTCAAAGTCTGTGTGTTATGTAATAAATGCTACATTCAGTCTGCAGACTGGTGCTGGCTTCAGACACAGGTGCGCCACTTCAAATGAAGGTAAGGCTTTCGGAACACACCTCCTCCGGCCAGCGTTCCTTTGGCAGGCAGTGACTTGGCCTCAGTGAAGTGTATCCTGTATCTTCATTTTGAACAGCGCGCAGACTGCGCTTTCACTTTCCTAGAAGCTGCTACACGCTCTACACCTTCCAGCGCTGCTGCTCCCCCGGACTTCTATGACACCCCCACTCTCCGCCCCCACTCCTGAGCAGCAGAAGCCAGGAGCAGCGGTGCCACCCGGTCTCAAATGCCATCCTGCAGGAAGAAAGCGGGCGGCAATGCAAGGTAACTGGCACAAGATCAGCTATTGTCAGTGTGTCCCCTTGAAGTGGATGTGTGGACATTGCAGGCAGGAGTTACCCTCGGAAGTATGAACTTTTGCAGGTCATTCTGAACATAAACGTGCAAATATTCCCTTCCTTCGGGACCTTCAATTTCACGGCACTAACCGCGCGTGCCATCATTCCGTCATGAAAACATGCCCCGACCAGTTAGGGACGCGAACTTCGGGTCTTTTTGTTGGTGAATGAAATATAAACGGTATAACGCAGGTTTTGCAATATTCTGCGTGTACAACTTCGGATCAGAGTCACAATGTCTCATTTCTTGTGTTCGTGAAATCATTTGTGAAACACGCTACTTGGGCGCCATGTGCTCCTGCTGTCTAAGAGTGCTTGTTGTGCTTTATAGTGGGAATTGTTTGAAGTCCCACAGCCGTGGTAGCTGATGGGCAGACTCTAAAGAGGGGATTAACTCCAGGTGCAGCAGTCACTAGTGTTCCCAGTGATACCTGCGCCGGGGTCAAAGGTTATCAACATTTGGCATCCCTTGGTAACTATCCAGCCAGGCTTTGCCTTGAATTTTTATGTGTGGGAAAGGATGGGTATTTGAAGCATTTCTTTCCTCCCCTGCGGCTGCTTCCTTGTGTTGCATCCGCGGGCAGTGATCCATATCTACACATCCAGACTCCCAGATGAGCCATCTGTCAGCCCCAGCCCTAGTGTTGGGGCTGCAGACCTCAAGCGTGGATTGTAATGACACTAGAAGAAGCTGCAGTGCCGAAGCAAGCTCCTGCTTACGGGACGTGGGTCCCAGTATCATTTACATTTGTTATTGCCAGGGCCACTGCAATTATGCGGCAGGACAGGGCCAAATTATGCGGCAGGGGTGAGTAAAGTATGCGACAAGAAAAGCAAATAAAACGGCATAATCTGACACATTTTGTAATTGTATTACTTCATTATTTTGTCGTTTTCAAAATTGTTAACATTGTCTGGGCATTGGTTGCACCTCATTAGTACCAGTTCAAAACCCAAATATAGCAATAAGCAACAAAAATGTAACTAGTCAACCTTTGCAAAGGGCCTTCAACTGCGCGACAATGCAGTTCAATGCATTTTTGGTAAGTTTGGAACCGTTTGAGCTAGAAACCATTTTTTTGTTAATCTGCTGAATGTGGCAGATGATGGATTATGTGGCAAATGCGGCAAATTTATAGTTATGCAAAAAACGCTGTGGCCGCACTTCACATAATTCCAGTAGCCCTGGTTATGCATGGGTTCATCAGTTAAGAGGAAAAAGAACTGACAAGGTTTGCATGACTACTTGCTGTGGCAGTGGGGCCGGCCCGTTCGTTGTCTAACATGGTTACTCAGTTGCAGTTTTGGTTACTACTTCCAGGCCTCAGTGGACTATCTTTCCCCCCTGTCCACTGGTCCCTAACTGCTGTAAAACACCCTAGAGCACTTAAGCCTGAAAGCCATTGGCCACATTTCGGTTTGTAGCGCTAAAAACATTCTTTACCACACATCCATTCCTATATGTGACCTGTAGGGCCACGTTTGAGAGTCCTGTAGCTTTCGGAGCCTTTCTGCCCTGTACACTTTGTAGCACTGCCTGAAAGTCACCCCGAAGTCCTGTAGAGCCAGACCCAACCTTCGAGACTGAGCCATCACTTCTAGGGTGCAAGACACGCCTGGAAACGTGGCTGAACATATCGTGTCATCAGTTTATCACCTCCCAGCCCTAAGACGTATCTTTCTCATGGACATGAGTGGAAGTTCTGTGTACCCGGAAAAAAGCCTGTCTGTAAATGCCCACTACCCTGATAACCCACTTTTAGCGCCTGGTCTGTATAGCAAACATGCAGGCCAGTGCTTAATGCATTATAGTTACTTACATCCCCCACCCCCAAACCCACCAAGAGCAGTTAAAGTATTGACGAAGTCCTGTGTGTGAATGATGCAAAGTTAATCATCCTGGGGAGAGGAGTTTGCCTAACGGCTAGGGCGGTCGACTTCGAAACTGGGGAACCGGGTTCGAGTCTCGGCAATGACGCTGAACATCCTGTGATTCTGGGCAAATCACTTAATCTCCCCATGCCTAACAAAAATGAATGTGTCCTCATGTAACGCAACTGGTGTTATGTAAAGCGCTCTGATACCTTCGGGTCAAGTTTGCGCTATATAAAACTCCGTTAAAAAAAAAAAAAACTTCTGGGACGCTGTTACTTTTGATAGCTTGGAGAACTTTTGAGCGTACATTTTTTTGGCCATTTTGCTAGTTCAGCACCCATGTCTTTAAAAGATGTAGGACGGTCATTGTCTCTGCCCTATATATCAATGCCTGGCCAGTAAGAACAAGCATTTGCAATGCAATAGGTCTCGCTTTTGCGATAGTTTGAACTACTCGCATTGTAAATGACAATGCCTTTTATTTATGTGTTTTGTAAACTTGCAAGCGGTGCATAAACATGCACTCTGTACTTATAGCCGTTGCTTATGAGAAGCAAGGCTGGCAATAACTGCGCCTCTTTTACTGCCAGCCTTGCTTCTCGTAAGCAAGGACTATCTGTACAAAGTGCGTGTTTACGCACCGCTTGCAGGTTTTCAAAACACATAAATAAAAGGCATAGTAATTTACAATGCCAATAGCTCAAACTCTTGCAAATGCGAGACCTATTGCATTGCAAATGCTTGTTAATATATATGAGCCCTTCAGTTGTCGTTGAGCCATTTCTTTCTTATACATATGTATATGTATAGTTATGATTCAACACACTTTCTGTGGAAATATTCTTTGATTTGCCTATAAGTAATGACCCAGAGAATGAATTTGCATGACGTTTGGAAATTTTGTAGCTAAGTCAGCTAAGATTCAGCTGCCAAGTTTCACAGACATCAGTCTATGGGACAAAAAGTTAAAGGAGGGGGAAGAAGTGTTTTCCCATTTTAGCTCCAACAGGAAATTTTGCTCATGTTGACAGTTCGAACCGCTGAACGGATTGACACCAAACTTGGCATGAAAGTAGAACTTTACTCAGAAAGCATGCTTTCTTTAGTTTGATATAAATTAATTCAGTAGTTTTTGAGATAGCTGCGTTTTAGAAAAGTTGCTACTGGATTTTAAAAGGTTAACATTTTTGTATACCTCTGCTGATTGACGTTTGTATATCTCTGCTGTCCGAGATTTATAAAAATATATTTATATATGTCTGTGGGAACACTCAAAGGCGTGTCCCTTAGCTTAAATTTTAAAAAAAGGAAAAAGAAAAATGTTATGGGATTCGAAGTCAGATTCCTGGCTCATGAACCCTCGACATCTAAAAAGACTTGGTACCATGTTCTCCGGGCCGCCATTTTAGATTATTTTTGATGTCAGGATTCGCAAGTCAGAAATTTGACACACAATCCCGATGCAAGATTCATGGTTTGAAGCTTGCATCAGACTTACGAATCCTATGTAGGATCAGCAAATCAGAAAAAATATTTTTAAAAAGAAAAGCCTGGCCAAAGGCCAATAACTATGAGCCAACCGCTGGGCACGGGCAACAGGCCTTCCCTGCAGCCTCCCCAGTGGTGACTGTGGCAGGTTGGGCACTGGGCCTGGCTTCAGGTCAGGACCAGGGCCCAACCCTCACTGTGTATGACCAAAAGTCGTGCACAGTGGGGGTTAACTCCCATGGTGGGTTGGACACAGTGGTCGAAGTGGGAAAAAATAAGTAGGGGAACTGTGGGTGGAGCATCAGGAGGCGAGAATAACCAGAGGATAGGGTCAGTGGACAGAGTCAGAGGTGTGGCTAAAAAGAGCAAAACATACCAATTTGTTGTATGTTTGGCATTTTACTGACCAGTTACAGCTTATAACGTTATTTAATACAACCAATGGATACACGTTTATTTGAGGTTTAATATATGAGTTAATGACATTAAAATACATTTACAATGTGGGATAAGTTTTCAATCACAGAATGTCCCAAATACGCTTATAAGTGGAACCAGATACCATTTGTTTCCGAGCCATGCAGTTTCTTTCATCAGCACTTCTCCTCCCTTTTTCTAACCATTTCTGAACATAAAATTTGGGTTTAAATTCTATGACAGGAGGCACCACATGTTGGGAAACACTGTTGATTACATCATTCTGTGCCCCTCGGTGAATGCAAAATTGTAGTCCTACGTTTTTTATGTGCTTCACGCAACATGTCATGAAGCCAGCATTAGATGCCTCCTGGTTTCCTGTTATTGTATCTAGAAATAGCACTCAAAAATGAATATATACACCTAAAACAACCCAGACCTGTTGGTTTTGCAGATGCTTTAAGCAATATCAGATGAATGAGATACAATTATTATATTAGTAGTTTGTGTAATTACTACTCAAGTTGGTTAGTAATGAGAATTGCAAATGTATCACTTCTGAAATTATGAGACTCAAACAGCGGTAGACTCAGAAATAGGTAGTGGACCTCGGATTATCTCAATCAGTTATTTTCTCCCCTTCAGACTACTATCCTCTGCAATGACTATTAGACACCTTCATCCTCTGTGTCTCCCCAAGCACTGTAGGTGTCTAGAAATACCACCCAACAGAGACTGCATGAGGAAGTTCAAACATGAATGGTAAAATATCCTAGTTTGCAAATGTTTTCCACATAATTAAAGCTCTGCCGTATTTGCCACATAATACACCATCGGCTGCATAATCTGATGGTTTGAACAAAAAAATTGTTTGTAGCTCACATCGTTCAAAACACGTGACTTGTGTTGCTGTGAAGTAGAAGGCCCTTTCCAAAGGTTGACTGGTCACCGTTCTCACTGCTGCACTTGTATGTTTAACTGGTATTAATGAGGCAAAGCTTTGCAGAGACTGTTGGTATGTGTAAAAAAGTCAAAATAATAAAGTATCAGAAAATGTCCCACACATTACCCTGCGGCCTTTCTTTGCTGCATAATGTAGTCAACACTGCAACATAATTTTGTCCTCCATTGCTGCATAATTGCAGTGGCCCCAAAGCAGGCTGCACATGTTAAAAGTACTTGTGCATGAAGCAGAGAGATCGTGAAGTTTGAGAACTTAGAGGTATATATACGGTAATGGTGGCGTAGGGCAGCGCAGCAAGTTATTTTGCTATGCTGCCCTGCGTCACAGGGAAAGGGCAGGAATGCACCGTATTTATCCAATACGGTCCATTTCTGTCTTTTACCCCAGTGCTGGCGCCGTTTCGTCAGCCTAGCGCCATTGCAGGCACCCTGTTGCATGCAGGATTGTTTTTGTGCAGGAAGGGGCACCTTCCTGCACAAAAACAATCCTGAGAGGCTTTTTCCTCTTTCTATGTGTGCTGCACATATAGAAAGAGAAAACTACTGGGAGAAATAAAGATATTTCTCCTTGTTGTGCCTCCCTTGGGGGGCGTAAGATTTTGATACATTCCCAGGTTTACAAGTCCTTGTAAATCTAGGAATGCATCAAAAACCATGGGGGTTGCATGGGAACACCCACCGCAACGCGTCCCTTGTGCAGAGGAAGGCAAAGCGGCGATTTCTGCTGTGTCGCATTACTCCATATTTATGAAACCATTCAAAGCCATGCAAAGTGGCCAGGCGCGGCCCGTGGTAGGAGTGCCGGTCGGGCGGTGACGTGGGGCGGGGGAGGGGCAGGGTGGGGGGTAGTAAACTACGGATTAAGGCCGAATACAGGTAAGTGAACATTTAAATAAATAAAACGAATTTCGTTGCACGCACTGCATCGCATTTGGCGATGCAGCCCTCACAACGAAATTCGTTTTATTTATTTAAATGTTCACTTACCTGTATTCGGCCTTAATCCGTAGTTTACTACCCCCGCCCCACGTCACCGACCGACCGGCACTCCTACCACGGGCCTTGCCTGAAAGTGGCTATGAGTGGCTTCATAAATATGACTTAGAGATTTGCATCATGCATTTACCACGTTCCGTGGTGCAAACAGGATGCAAGGTCCTCGTAAATATGCCCCTTAGTTTGGTGTGCATGAAAATCCTGCATTGCCGATCCCTGGTGAGTTTCACTACTACTGCTGGAACAAGGCCAATGGAGGCACCAATGGGTGAGGCGGACTGGCCTAAAGGGTCCTGTGACCTCAGTGACAAAGTCTCTGTTTATCTATGGTGTGCTTCTTCGTAGGCCTGCCCGCAAGACTGGAGGTGAACTTCAGTATGGATTGTGGTGGACAGGCCTTCAAGTTTAACCCACACTGGCCTCCAGTAGGGTCCACCTGCTAGTGCTAAGAGCCTAGGGCTTCTATGGTCTAACGAGGCCTTCTAAGGTCTAGTAGGGGAATATGCTCCCTCAAGAGAGTAGTCTGGTCATGAAGCCTGATCCTGGTTCCCCAGTTTCAAATTCGGTAGCTCTGGCCATAGTACCACATCCTCTCCCCCCCGAACACCTTTCTGTCCCACTTAGAGAAACTTGCACTGCCTTCAGCTACAACCCTATTGTGCCCAGTTATAAACACTTGGATGTGACTCAATTCATAGTATGCACTGCCTGAAAAAAACAACAACATCATGGAAAAAGCAAACACTAATGCAAAATCATGTAAAGCATGCAAAATATAAGCAGGAAAGACTTGGTTACCTTAAAGCTTTTACACTCGTTGTTCAGAAATCAATGAGTGTTTTTGCCTCAAACGTTGAGGACATGAATACAGGGCTCCTTCTGTACACAGGTGTGCCTTTGTTGCACTCGTGGACAGCTCAATATTACGCCTTGTTCTTGTTTCTTTATATGGTAATTTGGGTAGTCCGGGATTTGACTCATGACAACAAAACTCTTAACATCAGAATAAAAACAGGCACTGGCTAGGCAACTGTTCTCTCACTGTTCATCCATTAAACACACTGCTAAATCCTGCGTCTCATAACTGGGTAACTGCACCTCCGTGGTCATCACGCATGACAAGCAAGCACTTCCCACATGGGATCAAAACATGGATCACACCCTATCAGCCACACAGCCTGCAAGGCGTGCCTGCGGGCAAGCGCTGCAGCACCCCTACACACACAGAGTGGTAAAAGCGCTATATAAATGCTACAATGTTACGCAATACTCTATCTGCGCGTTTTGCAAATTGCACTCCGTGCAAGGTTTCTTAGCTTCGATGTATTCCTGTTTCTCAGCTGGGCTGGGGAAGATAACATTGATTTGACCAATAACATTTTATGATGATAAATGATAGTGAATTCCAGGTAAAACGGCACCGAAATTCCACCGACCATATTTAAGCTTAGACACAATGCGCTACGGACTTACAAGCAGACCCAATTTGCAGTGCTAATGTTAGCACTACAGATCCCAGAATGCATTTATTGCTTATACTAATGCAGCTGGACTAGTTACCATTATTCCCCGGCGGGCCCACCTTTAAATATATTTGATTACCGGCTATTGCTGGTCTCCCTAAGCAAGTGAGGGTGACTATGAGTGTCGCAAACCGTGACCAAGATGCATTAGGAAAGCAGTGCGTGTCCCAGAAGGACAGCAGAAGATGTCACTCATCTGACTTATGGTGATACAGCAGCGTAGAAGGGCGAAGGAGTTCCGGGTTATAAATCATACTTGTCTAAATTAAAATGAGAAATTATGCGGTATAACACAGTGCATCCTGTGACATTATTAGTTTCCGATGCTGTTATTTTAACACTAATGAATACTGCCAGGGTGTAAATTTCACCTCGTTAGTACCAGTGTAATATAATCCGAATGCTGCAATCAGTAACTAAAGTTGATTGGTTAAGCTTTCCAATATGTCTAACATTTTGGAACACCACATTGGGCGCTTTCTCTTACGAATCTCACATCGGCTCGAGCTAGAAACAAAATTGTTTTGGGTCACAGCTGTATATTATGCCGGAGATGGTCAATTATTATGCAAGTGCAGCATATTCATAATTATGAGGGAAATCTCCACACCAGCACAATCACATACGTCCAGTAGCCAGCAAAAATTAGCTGGATTGAGTAGTAATGTAGTTGACCTCGACCCCACATAATCCATAACTTGCAGATTTTATCAAACAAACTTCAACAAGCATTTGCAATGCAATAGGTCTCGCATTCGCGAGATTTTGATCTATTGGCATTGTAAATGACAATGCCTTTTATTTATGTTTAAAAAACCTGCAATAATAAAAGGTATTGTCATTTACAATACCAATAGGTCAAAGTTTAGAAAATGCAAGACCTATTGCATTGTAAATGCTTGTTACACTTGGCCTGGGCCTGTGATCTGGTTCAGCTGTACTGGAGGGAGGTGGTACCCAAAATAGTAGAAGCGACAGACTTTGTGATCCCTCTGACTCTGTTGGCCTGCCTTTTGCGGGTAGTGGTGCATCTCAGGGGACAAAAGATTCCCTATAGGATGGCCCAGCTTGCATTGTTACTGGCCAAACAGAGGGTGGCCATCTGTTGGATGAACACTCGGGCACGGTTGCTATCTTCATGGCAGCGGGATCTCCTTGAATAGGGTGTGGCGGAGGAGATGCACATGTGTAGTGCACGTACAGATGAGGGAGCTTTTGAGGCAATCATGTAGTGGGGATTTTTTCTTCATATCTTTGCTGTTGAGGATCAGACTAGCTCTGATGAGGGATTAGACGGCTTGGGGGGATGCTTGTTCCTTTTGCAACATGGTAATGGAACTATGACAGCCAAGCCTGTTTATTGTGTATTAAGCTTGATGACTTGGCCTCAATGTGCTCTTGCCCTCTAGTCATTTTATGTATCTGGTGTCTCAGTTCAGTCGTGTCTTTCATTATGTCTAAACTTATTGTCATATTGTGTAACTGGAGTTTTCCCCCTTTCAGAATGGTTTCATGCATTGCTTGATTGTTTATTACTTCTTGTCTTTTGTCGCATAAACTCAATAAAAAGAATTTGAAAAAAAGGTGAAGCTGTCACTGCTGGGAGGAGTGCTCCTTTCCTCAAGCAATCATGAAGCCAACTAAACAAACCTTCACTGCATCCAGGTGTTTCATGTCACTCACCAATGGTATACTAGTTCACTTTTTAAAAACACTTAGCGCTGAAAGAATTCTATAATGACTTGGAATGTGCTGGCAAGAAAGGAGAAGACGTGTACTCCCATCTATTTCGACAAGAGGGCTGAGGACTGTTGAACTTGCCTTATGGTGTCTGAGGATTGCAACAACTTAAAAAAAATTAAGGGGCATATTAACAACGGCCAGCGATAATTATCGCTGGCCGTGCTTAGCGATAATTATATTATCGCTGGCTATCTCTGGCATTTATCGTCCTGGTAGCGCGTTATTAACAACGCGTTACTCCAGGGCGATAAAAATTCCAGAGATAGCGATGTTATCGCCCTTTTGCAGGGAACATCGCTGGTTTTCAGCGATGTTCCCTGCAAAGCGATAACTCTTGCTGATACGACCCACAGGGTCGTATCAGCAGAATCCACCTCCTATGGCTAACATAGGTAAGTCGGGATTATAGCAGACGTTAGATTTTGGCGAAAATGGCCATTTTCGCCAAAATCTAACGTCTGCTATAATCCTGTGGGCTGCCTTGTAAATATCGCGATGTGCACATCGGCGATATTTACAACGTAGCCCATCTGGGGGTACGCCCAGTAACGCCCACTTTGCATCTCATTAGAGATGCAAGGATGGGCGTTGGGGGAAATGGCGATAGTGCAGGGATTCACGCGATAGCGTGACCTTGCTGATTAGGCGATAGAATTATCGCCGCTTGCCGTCCGAAAACGGACGCTAAAGCGGCGATAATTGTCTATCGCCTCGTTGTTAATATGCCCCTAAGTCTTTTCTACAATTTCGCGATCAGTTTAAAAGTGTGCATTAAAGAAAGGAAACTGACTATTCAATAGCCATTTATACTTGAAAGAAGCATCCACGTGATTGGTTAATTTCTTATGATGAATGATCTCAGCCTAAAGATGCTCCCTGCTGATGTTGAAAGTAATTTCGTCTTGTTGCCTTTCCCAGTTTCTAATTTGTTTCTTCTCTTTATTAATTACTTTTATCTCATCTACCAGACAGCTTATAGCTGTCTGTAGGCAAAAGCCTCTTGTGTACTATACCAACAAGCATTTGCAATGCAATAGGTCTCGCATTTGCCAAACTTTGAGCTATTGGCATTGTAAATGACAATGCCTTTTATTTGCGTGTTTTGAAAACACGCACTTTTTGCTTATAGTCTTTGCTAACGAGAAACAAGCTGGCAGTAACTGTGCCTGTTTTACTGCCAGCCTTGCTTTTTGTAAGCAAGGACTATGTGACATGTACAATGCCAATAACTCAAACTCTCACAAATGCGAGACCTATTGCATTGCAAATGCTTATTTTCTTTGCATTTCTGCAACTGTTAAAGTCTTTGCTGAGCTTTCACGTAATGTACTTAACTATAGGTTTCCTTTGGGGCATATCTACAAGGGCTGGTGATAATTATCGCTCAGCGCTCTTAGCGTGAGGATAATTATCGCCGGCCAACTCTGAATTTTATCGCTGAGATAGCGTGCTATCAGCAACGCTTATCTCCAAAGCGATAAAATTCAGAGCGTAAGCTGCCAACTGTGCGATTATCGCTGGAAATCCAGCGATAATCGCACAACTTTGGCGATAGCTTGCTGATAGGGCAAGACATTCTTAGCCATGATATCCACCTTCCATAGGATATCATGGCTAAGTCAGTCTTGAAGCAGGCGTTAGGAAAGTAGCGATAACTGAGGTTATCGCTACTTTTCTTGTCGCTATGCTTCTTTGCCTGAGGCTTGATAATAGGAGAAATGTCGCTTAGCGACATTTCTCCCGTTATCCTGGGGAGGAACGCCCACTTTGCATCTCATTAGAGATGCAGAGCTGGGCGATAAGGGAAAGGGCGATGTAGCATGGATTCACGCGTTAGCGTGTCCTTGCTAATAGGGTGATAAAATTATCGCCGCTTTTCGTCCGAAAACAGACGCTAAAGCGGCGATAATTTTATCACCTGCCCTTGTAGATATGCCCCTTTGTTTTTACTCTCACACTGACTATTTTGTTGGAAGAACTACAGAGTTAAAAAACGAAAGTATCAAGTCGAACATTAAAAAGAATATACATGTGAAAAAGGTACCTGCATGTAGATATCTTATTGAGTGCACAGATGTCAACAAAGTGTGTACTTTGGGGCAGATTTACAAGCCCCCTGCGCCACCAGTACGCCACTTTTCGTGACGTACTGGTGGCGCAGGGGGCTGCTCCATATTTACAAGGAGAGGAAAAGCCACCCTGCGTGACTTTTCCTCTCCTTGTAAATACGACCATTCACACGCAGCACTTTGCGGTGAAGGGGCGTTCCATGGGTGTTGCTGTGGGTGTTCCCACGCAACACTCATGGAACAAGACACATCTCCAGAATTACGAGATCGTAACTCTGGAGATGCGTCTGAGCTACGCCACCCTAGAGGTGGCGTAGCGAGGCGCACCGAGGAGAAATGTTTTCATTTCTCCTCGTTTTTCCTCTTTCAATGCGTGCTGCATTCTGCAGCACACATTGAAAAGAGGAAAATAGTTGTAGTGATTGTTTTTGTGCAGGAAGGTGCCCCTTCCTGCACAAAAACAATCTCCCCACGACGCAGGCATCCTTGCACCATGGTGCAAGGGTGCCCTGCGCCGGCACATGGCTGCAGTTTGTGCACCAGCGCAGGGGGAAGCACAAGGATGCGACATATTCTTGTAAATATGTCGCATCCCTGTGCTTTCAAACTAACGCAGCATGGCGCAGCAAAATGACTTGCTGCGCCATGCTGCGTTAGTTAATTGTAAATCTGCCCCTTTAAGTTTTAAGTAAACAAAAACAGCCTCCTTGTCCATATATTCTGCAATACCAATTAACTTCACATAAAACTTCTTGCATGATGAAGCGCTGCACATCGATTATTAGCTTCAATAGGTATAATTTAGTATGGTTTAAATGCGGTGGACGCGGTCAGTGGTACCCATAACTGTAATTCAGCCGACAATTCCATAACCCCAGAACACGACAATGATATTCCAGTTGTCTTGAATGTAAGAACAAAACTAAAAGACCAACTCTAACTTTGAAAGATGTGCGCCGAATCACCACTTAGAGGGTCATCCAATGAAAGATGTCACAATAGGTTTTAGAATCCAACAGACATGGAACTAAAAGACATTCTTGTAATATGATGCTCAGCCATTATGAAGGTATTTTAGAATGTTGGTATTTAGAATGTTAGATTGAAAGCTGGAGTCAGTTGCTGAAAGGGCTGAGCACCGCACTGGCTGCTCCTGGTGGGGCTTCCTTTCCTTATTACCTAATACTTAAATAAACCTACCCTTAAACTACATCTTCCGGACTATTCATCTTATTATTACATTGGCGACGATTGGAAGAACCTGCGTATGCTACTGCCACCTAATTCAGCTACTTCAAGATAAACTACCTTCAAGACAAAGGAAACTCCCCGAAAAGCAGATTAAGCTTACTGGCACCGAGAGCCCCACCAGTGACCTCCTACCGGTCGCCCTCAACACCAGCGTGCCAGTCCCTGCTTCGTTTCCTTGTCCACTGCCTGCCTCAGCTGCCGTTGAAGATACCTCTCGCCTGCCACCCTGACGTCTTCTTCATATTACAGGCTTGTGAGTACCCGGCTACATTTTCCAGGCATTTCATCTAATTGCCCTGCGAACTTTACAAGCAGTTCCGACTGACTTGCACCGACGACAGCGTGAGCACACACGCTGCCACCTATTAAGTGCCAGTTCCTACCTTCAGACCTTGCTGCCTCCCAGTTTCTACTTACAGTTCCTGCCTGTATGCCAGTCCCTGCTTTCTCCTACTCCTTTGGGACAGCGTTTTACTCCTGTCAATTTGCGACGGAGCCTCCAGTCTCCCACAACTACAGTGTGCCAGTTTTGCGAGTCCCTACCTGAAGGTCCTACTGCCTCCCAGTTCCTGCCTACGGGTCAACCTGCCTCCCAGACATGCCGTCTACCATCCAACCAACTCTTCCAACCAACCAACTCAACAGTGCGATCTTTTTCTACAGAGTCTGCCCGTCTACTCTAACTGGTGCTACAGAAGTGGTATGACTCTTTGTTGAAGAAGTCTTTAACTCAAAGACAGGTCTGCCACCGCATTGGAGTATCCTTACACTCCTCTTTCATGCGAGCACTTTGTGGATGGGCGGTGAGTGCTTACTACGGGATCGGCAATTACATTCCAGTTGGTGTGTACTGACGCAGTAACATTGGTGAGGCGTTTTTGTCCGTGTTTGTTTTACACTTTGAATCCTATGGTGGATGGGCCGTTAGCAGTGAGTGCGCGTGACCTTTTCAAATGTACATACTTGCGCGAGCAACACTTACCTGTTGCTTCACGCGCGCAGCACTCCCTCCATCGCGTCATTGCCTCCGCACTTGTCAAGACTGCTCACCGCCATCTACATGCACGTACGCACCGAGAGCCACCCTGCATATACGTTAAGAAACGTGCCGCCATCTTGGGTTTCTCCCAACACCGTGTGTATCATGGGGGATTCGAGCCACGTTTCATTTGCCAACCACGTCTTTCTGTTGTACTGAGACTGGGTGAGCCCCTATGCGGTCTTCCCTTGCGCTCCCACCTGCATCAACTCTGCGCATGCAGCGAGCGCGACGATCCGTTACCTTCCACCTCCAGTTTCTGACCATCCGTGACCTTGCCACCTCCAGTTTCTGTGTCGCTCGGCCTGGATGGCGAGCGTGGCGATTCTCTGCTGTTCCATACGTACTGTTTGCTTGCCTGCTGCTTTCTTTCATTGTTTCCGATCGTCCACCTCAATCTCGTCAATTTCGTTATCACCATAGAGTGTTTTCACTGGAACATAGTCATTCTCTGGTGCTTCACTGCCATCATATGGTCATTGGTGGTAATGCACCTTTAAACTGGAATTCAATCTCTGAAGCTGTACATCTTGCAGTGCTGCAATTTCATTCATGCTCAAAATGTGTACTTTATGGTGTTTTTACAGTTATATTTACATTATTATATTTTATTGCTCTGTACATTGCATTTTCACTGGAATGGGATCTTTCATTTAAGTTACGTGAATTCTTGTTCACTACAATTTATGCTTGCACTTTGCCTGTTGCACATATCTCATTCTTTCATGTGGTCATCCTCCACATCATTTTCACAGTTTCAGGTGGTACTTTCTTTTAAGTTACGTGAATTTCTGTTCACTACAATTTTTGCATCCACTTTGCCTGTTGGACATGTCTCATTCCGTCATGTGGTCATCCTCCACATCTGTCTCACAGTTTCTTATTGAACATTGTTTTTACACAGTACTGGTTTCTATGCATTGCATTTTACAGTGTGGTAGCTTCTTCGCCACACCTATTTCTCTTTGAAATTTACATTTTGTCATGTGGCTTGCACCCACATCTATTATTTACATATTCACATTGTTCCGTGTGCTGTGTTCACACCTTCATGTGGTATCACCACACCTAATGCCCATGTTGCATTTTTACATTTTCACATTGTTCCGTGTGCTGTGGTCACACTTCCATGTGGTACTACCACATCTAATGCCTATGTTGCATTTTTACATTTTTTTTTTTACATTGTTTAGTGTGCTGTGTACACACTTCCATGTGGTATCACCACATCTAATGCCCATGTTGCATTTTTACATTTTCACATTGTGCCGTGTGCCTTGTTCGCACACCTTTCACCTCAACCTGCTTTGAGGGAAATTTTACTGCTTCATGTGGTCTTCCTCCACATCCGTTTCACAGTTTCATGTTGTACACTGTGCCGTGTTTCCGCACACTTTTCACCTCAACTTGCTTTGGGGGAAAACCCTGCTCTAGCTCACCCCTGTGAGCTCAATACGTCTTCATTCGCTGTGTTTTTGGGGATGTACCCCATTCTTCTGCTTTGTTTATTTACAGCCACCATCTCCTTCTCTGTTTGCGGCTGTCTTTCACCCTTTCTCTGTACTTCGTTGTTTGTTTCACTCATCACTTCCTTCCTGCACCTTTTACTCTCCTCGTGTCAGCCTGGCAAGCTTTCATGATCTGTGTATTTAGGTTGTTTTGTTGTTTGTGTGAGGGAGTGTGTGTTTGCTCTTGTGGATGATAGATGGATGGTGCATGAGTATGTTGTCTTTTGTGCCTTCTGTTTTCCCCGTCATTCATTTTCACTACTTTCTCTTTGTCTCTTGGCGTCTTCTCATTCTTCCATTTTCATTCTTCCTTTTCAGGTTTCAAAGTTAATTTTTATTTAGGTTGTTTTGTTGTTTGTGTGAGGGAGTGTGTGTTTGCTCTTATGTGAGATAGATGTATGGTGCATGAGTATGTTGTCTTTTGTGCCTTCTGTCTTCCCCGTCATTCATTTTCACTACTTTCTCTTTGTCTCTTGGCGTCTTCTCATTCTTCCATTTTCATTCTTCCTTTTCAGGTTTCAAAGTTAATTTTTCATGTTACATTTTGACGATGTTTTCCCTAGATTCTTTCCGTGTCATTGTCCTCATGCCTCTTGTAACTTTCTCCCTCTTCATTGTAAAGGAGGGAGATGTTGTAATATGATGCTCAGCCATTATGAAGGTATTTTAGAATGTTGGTATTTAGAATGTTAGATTGAAAGCTGGAGTCAGTTGCTGAAAGGGCTGAGCACCGCACTGGCTGCTCCTGGTGGGGCTTCCTTTCCTTATTACTTAATACTTAAATAAACCTACCTTTAAACTACATCTTCCGGACTATTCATCTTATTATTACAATTCTGTAGCCCTTATAGTTGGTGGTTACTGATGACGCAAGATTGCCTACGAGGGCAAGATCTTTTCATTTCGCTGCCAAGCACCTTACATGGTCCGCAGTAAGAGAATCATCTCCCTCAAACCCTTTCTGGCTGTCACCACAAAGCAATGTTGCTCGACTTCAAGGGCACGTGACAAATAAAATAAACCTGGGGGCTGAATTTAAAACTGTAGAAGTAAAACTTTAATTCTGGCGAATGGAGGATTGAAAAGGAAGAGAGAAGTATCTTAAACTAGAAGTGAAGGGACTTGGAGGATTAAGAACACACAAATCACTGAAAAAATCAATGCGTTATCAAGAACGTATTAGTGCTGCAGAGGAGTTAAAGATTTAGATCATCCCAACGCGATCCATTGTATCAACTGAGTGAAACTGTGTGCAAGGTCCTTTTTCTGAATACCATAATCCTGGTTCGAGACTACACTGATTTTCTCCTGGGAAACAATCTCCCAGTCCGGGCTGTAGGTATGTGTGGTGATTTCTTTATGCTCTGCTTCGGTCAGTCTGGAGAGCGGAATAAACAGCAGCAGTAACTCACTGTGCAAACATTTACTTACAGCGCCCTTTCCCAAGGTTGAATGTTGTGCAACTTGCGCTCTGATGTACCAGCCTCAAAAAGACAGGATCAAAAGTGCCAGCCAGACACTACATATCAGTGGCGTAACCGAACTTGAGGGGGCCCCTACAAAGTACATGGAGAGGGCCCCCACTCTCCGGACCTTATCCCCCTCCCCCCCCCCCCCGCACAGCAGGGCCTATTGTTACTCAACCGGTACATATATAATAATAAAGGGCGGACAACTCACATACCGGCCAATTCCACTCTTTTACTTGTGAAGTATTACTCGCAGAATGACTCGTCTCAGAAAGCGGTCATATTACAAAGATCTGGTGGATTGGCTCCAGTACATACAGTCACGCCTGCTGTGCCTTATGACTAAACTTAGGGCCAGATGTATCAAATAATAGTTTTGCGATTCTCAAATAGCGATTTTTAGAGAATCGCAATTTGAGAATTCCAAAACTATTCTTTCCTTAGGTTGGAGCGCCATCTAGAGCAAGTCCAGTAGGGAAGGTGATAAGATATTCCTTAGGTTGGAGCGCCATCTAGAGCAAGTCCAGTAGGGAAGGTGATGGGATATTCCTTAGGTTGGAGCGCCATCTAGAGCAAGTCCAGTAGGGAAGGTGATGGGATATTCCTTAGGTTGGAGCGCCATCTAGAGCAAGTCCAGCAGGGAAGGTGATGGGATATTCCTTATGTTGGAGCGCCATCTAGAGCAAGTCCAGCAGGGAAGGTGATGGGATATTCCTTAGGTTGGAGCGCCATCTAGAGCAAGTCCAGTAGGGAAGGTGATGGGATATTCCTTAGGTTGGAGCGCCATGTAGAGCAAGTCCAGTAGGGCAGGTGAAGGGATATTCCTTAGGTTGGAGCGCCATCTAGAGCAAGTCCAGTAGGGAAGGTGATAGAATATTCCTTAGGTTGGAGCGCCGCCTAGAGCAAGTCCAGTAGGGAAGGTGATAGAATATTCCTTAGGTTGGAGAACCATCTAGAGCAAATCCCGTAGGGAAGGTGTTGGAATAGTAGCGCGCAATGATTTCCAATGGGGCGACCAGATGGCCGGGCTGCCCTGGAAGTCCCGATGAGGGCTCATTTGCCTCCCCGATCCCAGCCAGGGCTCCATGAGGTCGGGCGCGTCCGCGCCTAGGGTCCCCTAAGTTTTGCAGGGTGCACGGGTTACCAGAAAGAGGGGTAGCTTTCCTCCGGATTACTAGGGGCAGGGTATGCCGGAACCCCTCTCGGGCTGGCGGTTCTCAGCCGGGGACCAGATGGGCCAGGCCCGGACAACACCTCCCCATGTCCGGGGCTCCCTCCTCCGGCCCGGGACAGGCTCCATCAGTCCTGGGCAGTTCTCCCCCGGGCGTCCGGGCCCCGAGAGCTCCTGCGGGCCTCCCCGTGCCTGAGGCCCAGCTGGGGTCTCCGAGCCCCCGGGAAGCGGAGCCCCCGAGCCCTGCGTGGGCAGGCGGGAGCCCTACCGCGAAGACTCGGGGGCGGGCAGATGGGTGTCCTTTCGGTCCCGGCCATCTGGTCGCACCTATCCCCTTAGCCATCTGGTCGCACGCAATGCTTTCCAATGGGGCGACCAGATGGTCAGGCCGGCCTGGAAGTCCCGATGAGGGCTCATTTGCCTCCCCGATCCCAGCCAGGGCTCCAGGAGGTCGGGCGTGTCCACGCCTAGGGTCCCCTCAGTCTCGCGGTGCGCACGGGTTACCAGAAAGGGGGGTAGCCTTCCTCCGGATTACTAGGGACAGGGTACTCCGGAACCCCTCTCGGCCTAGCGGTCCTCAGCCATCAGCTGGACGGACCAGGATTCTGCCCCAGCCTGGGGTCCGTCCCCGGGCCAGCCGTGTGGCAGGGTGCCCGGGACGGGGGCCCGCGGGCCCTGGGAGGCTTCCCCTGTGCCTCTGGGCCTGGGAGCCCCGGCTGGTTCCAGGGGCCCCTCCGGGCCCCGGGTTGGGTGCTCCAGCCCTGGCCCCCGTCCCCCGGCCTGACGCTATGCCAAAGGTCCGGGACGGGGTTCCGTTGTGCCCGGGGAGCCTCCCCTTGCTTGGTAGGGTTCAGGAGCTCCGACCGGGGCCCCTGAGGGCCCCGGGGAGGGTGACCTCCCCACCCCGGGCTCTGTCCTCGTTCCTGCTGCATGGCAGGGTACCCGGGATGGTGTCCGTCATGCCCAGGGAGTCTGCCCCTGCTCGGCTGGGTTCAGGGGCGCCCAGGGGCCCCGGGGAGGGCGGCCTCCCCACCCCGGGCTCCGTCCTCGGTCCTGCCGCGTGGCAGGGTGCCTGGGATGGGGTCCCACGGGCCCGGGGAGGCTTCTCCTTTGCCTCCGGGCCCGGGAGCCCTGGCTAGGTCCAGGGGCCCCGCTGGGCCCCGGGTCAGGTGCTCCGGCCTTGGGCCCCGTCCCCCGGCCTGCCGCTCTGCCAAGGGCCTGGGACGGGGTTCCGTTGTGCCCGGGAGCCTCCCCTTACTTGGCTGGGTTCAGGAGCTCTGGCCGGGGCCCCTGAGGGCCCCGGGGAGGGCGGCCTCCCCACCCCGGGCTCTGTCCTCGGTCCTGCTGCATGGCAGGGTGCCCAGGATGGTGTCCGGCGGGCCCGGGGAAGCTTCCCCTGCGCCTCTGGGCCTGGGAGCCCCTGCTGGGTCCAGGGGCCTGTTGGGCCCCGGGTCGGGTACTCCGGTTCCGGGCCATGTTCCCCGGCCTGCCGCTCTGCCAAAGCACCGGGACGGGGTTCCGTTGTGCCCGGGGAGCCTCCCCTTGCTTGGCTGGATTCAGGAGCTCCGGCCGGGGCCCCTGGGGAGGTCGGCCTCCCCACCCCGGGCTCCGTCCTCGGGCCTGCCGCGTGACAGGGTACCGGGGACGGGCTCCCGATGGGCCGGGGAGGCTTCCCCCGAGCGTCCGGGCCTGGGAGCCCCGGCTGGGTCCAGGGGCCCTGCCAGGCCCCGGGTCAGTTGCTGCAGCCCTGGGCCCTGTCCCCCGGCCTGTCGCTCTGCCAAAGGCCTGAGACGGGGGTTCCGTAGTGCCCAGCGAGCCTCCCCCTGCTTGGCCTATCACCTCGGCCATCTGGTCGCGCCTATCCCCTCGGCCATCTGGTCGCGCGCAATGCTTTCCAAAGGGGCGACCAGATGGCCAGGCTGCCCTGGAAGTCCCTATGAGGGCTCATTTGCCTCCCCGATATCATCCAGGGCTCCAGGAGGTCGGGCACGTCCGTGCCTTGGGTCCCCTCAGTCTCGCGGTGCGCACGGGTTACCAGAAAGGGGGGGGTACCCTTCCTCCGGATTACTAGGGACAGGGTACTCCGGAACCCCTCTCGGACAGGCTGTCCTCAGCCGGCATCTGGATGGACCAGGATATCCCCCAGGCCGGGGCTCCGTCCCTTGGACAAACATGTGGCGTGGCGCCCGGGATGGGGCCCGCGGGCACGAGGAGGCATCCCCTGTGCCCGGGAGCCCCGACAGGGTCCGGGGGCCCCGGGCTCAGTCTCCCAGCCTGCTGCTCCACCAGGGGGCATGAGACAGGGCTCCGCCGGGCCCGGGGAGACTCCCCGTCCTGAGGTCCCCGGGGAGGGCACCCTCCCCACCCTGGGCTCCGTCCTCGGGCCTGCCGCGTGGCAGGGTGCCCGGGACGGGGTCCCGCATGCCCCTGGAGGCTTCCCCTGCGCGCCCAGGCCAGGGAGCCCCGGCTGGGTCCAGTGGCCCCGCCGGACCCCGTGTCGGGTGCTCCAGCCCTGGGCCCCGTCCCCCGGCCTGCTGCTCTGCCAAAGGCCCGAGACGGGGTTCCGTCGTGCCCGGGGAGCCTCCCCCTGCTTGGCTGGGTTCAGGAGCTCCGAACGGGGCCACTGGGGAGGGCGGCCTCCCCACCCCGGGCTCCGTCCTTGGTCCTGCTGCGTGGCAGGGTGCCCAGGACCGGGTCCCGCGTGCCCGGGGAGGCTTCCCCTGCACCTGTGAAGAATAGTTTTGCGATTCTCAAATAGCGATTCTCTAAAAAATCGCAAAACTATTCTTTGATACATCTGGCCCTTAATGACTAAAAAATGCAAAAATGTAATGTGCTAAAGTGTGGTTAATGCTGGGGCAGGGTGGTGCCAAACCCTCCTTCCAAACTTCTCAAAATCTGTGAGACATTGGGGCATATTAGCAAGTACGGGCGATAATCATCGCCTGCGGCAGATATCGTGCTTTTTTTATCGCATACTTTCCCCGAGGAATTTCGCATTGTTACCGTGGTATTATTAAGAGTTTGGAAGCAAGCGATACTGGCAGTGAAAGTACGCGGTAACTGCCGCTAACATGCGGTAGTGATTCATGCGATACGGTGGCATCGGGGCGTTAGCGACGATAACATTTCAGCTAATGTGAGATTATGCCTTAAAACCCCCTTCAAACCCCCTTAAAACACCCTGTATGACACGATCACTGGCACAATTAACCTGGCAGCCGCCTCGCACTCTGCAGCATGAAAAACACTTTAATATGTATGTAATGCTACCATTAATGTAATGTGACATGCCGGATGCTGTGATCTTACGTTGTACTGCACAACGGCACCTTTGTACATGTTAAGGGGCTAATGATGCAGCATGAGCTCTACCTCTTTAGTGTCTGTGAGGGAGATCAGGGCTAGTCTCCCTTGTATCACCATGTTTAGTCAGGTTTTAATCAGGTGTTAAAAACCTGCGTTCATCGTGGCTTAGCGCAAATTTTGTTATCGCGGGACAACATTGGTAATACAGCGAAGTGCTGTTAGCGACTTTTAACATGTTATTTTGGTTAGGAACGCCTACCTTGCATGTCATTAGCGATAAATATCGCTGACATGCAAAGCGATAGAAAAAGCGACAGTTAACGCCTGAAAGCTTGCGCTAACGCATGTTAGCGCAGGCTTGATAATAGGGCGATAAAAATATCGCCGCTTTTTCGGCAAAAAGTGCCGCAAAAGTGGCGATATGGCCCTTGATAATATGCCCCATTGACTTTAATTTTGCGCCGACATTGTCGACTTTTGGTACGAAAATATGCTTTGTAATGTTCATATGCTGGAGACAGATGTTTGGCAGACGCTTGTTATTATGCATAAGTATCCTTCTGTCCAACAAATATTCGAAGACTCCAGTAGAATAACTGTGTTTAGGGGCTGAAGGGTAGAGGACCGACATCAGGGGAGGTAACACACTCGCCAATTTCAACTCTCACTACTAGTTTAGGATATCAATAAAAACCATAACATGTGCTTTAAATAGCACTTCTTACTGCACTATTATCGTTTCTAAGCAGTCTTACTGTTGCCCAATGTGCAGGGACTCAATTTATCGACCTCGGAAGGATGGAAAGTGGAGCCACCTCCATGTAGAAAGGCTAACGCAGAAGTGATTGATGTTAAAAGGATTGTGGGATTTCAAGGGTTTCGAGCCTCAAAGCATATTACTTGGGGTACCTGCGGTGACACAAGTGAAGCCACAATCGGAAAACGCGGAATAAAAATAAACATTTCGAGTAACTGCAGCCTTTATTTTGGGAAGGAGATAACCTACTTTCCAGATGAGCACAGACTCGCTGCAGCAACGCGGCCCGGTGTTTTGATTACCGTAATTCCTTATACCTTGCGCTTCCCAATTAATTGATGTGGCACAGACTATGGCCAGGGAGGAGCGCGACAGCGAGGCTGGTTCATCACGACATAGTGAAAGCGCCGCTCCTCCACTCCAGCTACTGGTGGCCAAGCCTGCACTCCGCAAAAAATATGACATGACATAAAGATGTCTTTTTATATCACGTGGTGTAATTACGTGAGAAGCCACGTTTATTAATTCAATGCTTTCCTGTGCCCGATATGTTCTGTTTCATCTTAAGCTTTAGTCCCATACTTAGATCAAACATGCTTGTCTTTCATTTATCACACAGTTGTTTAGTCTGACGCCATCTTCAGCCTGACGAGCAGCGAGGGACGGAAACTGGTGGTCGGGAGACAACACGGGACTGAGTGGAAAAACATAGTGCGGACGAAGTTATAAAGGAGACCGTGTAACGCCACCAGTACACGATTGAGTCCGGATGGGCGGGGCCTAAAGGAGTCAGGGCGGTCACCAAAAAGCCTTACTTTCAATTGGAGGCCAGCGTTTACCATAAAGGATGACGCCAGCCAATAGAAAGGATGGGCAGAGCTTCCACTCCACTTCCAAAATCTCCTCGATTACAAGAGGTCTCGCAGAGCGAGCACCGCATGCGCTGCAACGCTAGGCGCGACCTAAAAACTTACAGTGGGCCTAGATGCTGCCCATTGCTATCACTGGTTGGCTTTAGTGTCACTTTCACTTGCTTGCTTCTTATTCAATTACTCGCCTTCCTTTTATTGTGTTTCTCCCTCCTGTGAAGGATACCCTCTTTTTCATCATTATGTTTGCATGGCTTGTATCCTTCCACTGCTCACATTTAGGGAATTACTTTTTTCTGTTTCATTTAGCACTCCATGTCAGTACATGTGCCTTCTTGCTCTCTCCCTTTTGTGATACTTCCCCACTCAAATGTCCACCCCACGGTGCTCTGTGTTGCACCCCTCAACAACCCCGCACCTGGCTTGTCTGTAAAAGTACAGCAAGAGGTATATTTTTGCTAGGGTATCACCTAGGAAAAGACTATGGGGCATATTATCAAGCCCTTTATCGCCGCGTTAGCGGCACTTTTCTGCCGCTAATGCGGCGATATTTTTATCACACTATTAACAAGCTGCAGCTAACGGGCCTTAGCGTGAGTTTTTTGGCGATAGCGGCCGTTTTTTTATCTCTAAGCATGTCAGCGATATATATCGCTAATGACATGCAAAGTAGGCGTTCCTGACTTAAACTCCATTGAAACAGTCGCAAACACAACTTCCCTCTATTATCAATGCCCGCGAAGCGATAAGAAAAGTCGCGCTAACCACGCTTATCGTTGGAATTTAACGCCTGAAAAAAACTTGCCTTAACCATCTTGTCAATGGGGGGTGGATTGTTAGGTTAAGTACACACTTGCCTATTAGCAAGCTTTTCATTAGCGCAGTGAATTTAGCGCTGGAATTCTCACACTATTGCTGGTTTTACTCGCTATCGCTGGATTTCCTATCGCCTTTGCGATACGCGTTGATAATACAGCGCTATCACGGCAAGGAAATCCAGCGATGGCCGGCGATAAAAAAACAGCGCTAAGCGCGCTTTGCGATAATTATCGCAGATCCTTGATAATAAGCCTCTATAAGTTTTTTTTTGTTTTATCTCCTGCATTCTCATTCCACACTTTGCACAAACGTTAAGGTCTTACACACAAAGGCTTTGATGGCAGTTCGGGCTGAACTGTTCCCATGAAGAGCAGGATCAATACTGATTTGCATATGGCTGGGTTCCAACTGGGGTGGCATAGTGAGCAAAAGAACAATGGATTAAACCCAGATCTCTTGACTGGGGGTGAGTGGTTGAAAAGTTTCAGCACTCCGTCCATCAGGGCCAGACTGAGAACAGCAACCAGCACTGGCAGATTGCTGCTCAACCATCCCTGGGGGGGGGGGTGTGCTAGCAAGAAGCACTGCTCTCGCTTTTGTTACAGGGGGCCGATATTGCAGCACTGCTGCAAAACCACAGGCACAAAACTGGCCCCCACCCCTCCAGCCCATCGGGGAAATGCCCGGTGTCCGCTATGGCCAGTCCGGCCCTGCCATCCATCATCTCGTTGTAATTGCTATGTTCGCCCTAAGTGGCCAAGGATATGCCCAGACATGGGTCCCTTGCTCGCTGTGCCACTGGATTCAAGCTAGCCTGGCTGATGAGGGGTGATACCCCGATACCGGTCCTAGAATGCTTGTTTCTGGTCCATGGAGGACCTGGCTTGGCAGTTTGGGCTGGACTGTTCCCAAGAGGAGCAGGGTCAATTATGATTTGCGTATGGCAGGGTCCAAACTGGGGTGGCATAGTGAGCAAAAGAACAATGGATTAAACCCAAATCTCTTGACTTGGGGTGAGTGGTTAAAAGGTTTCAGCACTCCGTCCATCATCGTGTTGTGGTTGTTATCTATAATACAACACACATTTTCTCTACTGATTGTCTTTGTGAGATAGATTGCATCCAATATAATATATGCAGGACATCCCACATGAAATCAGATACACTGTACACTGCATTTAATACAGTAAATTACTGCATGTAAAGTATATTATAGTACATGTTACTATAATTTAAAAGCGATGTTTCAAGTTGGATAGGCAATCCCATTGGAAGTATTAGTCTGGAATAATGTAAGCTTAAAACCAAGGAAATGTATTATAGGATAACTTTAAGGATAAATATTACATGTTTAGAAAAGGAATGCTATATGATATTTATGCAAAATGCCAATCTTTTGAAAGGCAACTAGATTTCAAGTCACTGACCAAGGTGAACATTATTCATGTTAGCTGTGAGATACTCACATATGTCATGCACCCAGTGCTTAGTTTGTAAAAAAAAAAAAAAAATGTAATTGCCAGGGCCCTCCTCAGGAGGCTGCTGCAGCCCGCACCACCATTTTTCCTAGCAGCACTGCCAATCACAGAACCAACACAACTGCTATCGTTCTCCTTCAAATGTGACAATTCAGACTATTCCAGTCCACCCAAATCTTTAAGAATGGCATGGAATAGTCTGAATTGTCATTTTTTATTTATATAAAATTATTAAACACTATTGTTGTGGTCATCTCAAAATTAGAAAGACAGTGCCGTCATTAGTGTCGGTGTTGATAATTAAGTGCCTGTGTCCAGCACTGGAAACAACTGCTCAAATTAAGCACTGCTCGATTCACCCACATTTCCGATTAAACACCCTCCTAAACGTGATCAGGCAGCAGAACGCACAATCATATACTATACAGGCGTTCAAACACCTTTACATGCTATTGAACAAGGTCATCAGACACCCGCGCAAATAATTAGAAATCGATGCATGCCACTTGAAGGAAGTGATCCGATTAGGGTCACCCGGGTCACTCGCGACCACCTCTCAGCCTTCCATACAAATGAAGAGTCGGTCAGACAGTAGAGAATACAAACCAGGTATATATTTATTCAGGTACACTCGAGCGGAGCCCCGTCTGCCCAGTCGATTAGGGGTGCTGCAGAGAGGACTGACATCAGAAAACATGGTGATACATTATGTACGATTCAGAACCCCAGAAGACACGCCCAGACTGGAAATTTCCAGATGGAGGCAGCTACACAAAGGAGGTACAGAAGGATAAGTTTCGATCCTGAGACCGGGCACACATTATCTTCATGCCAAGGTGCCTGCGCCTATCGCTGGACTAGTGGGAGCAGGCCTCTATCTAGTGGGAAAGGTATGCGCTAATAAGAACAGTGTATTCATTAGTACAGCAGGGCCCAGCAGAGGAGAATAGGAAAATTACCAAAGCTGCTTCTCGAAGAGACACAGAGAGATCAGTTTCGCCCACGGTTCAAAATGGCAGCTAAAACATAAAATGGTGTAGCGAATGCTAACTTATGCAGAGCAACATGTAACAATACCGCAAAGACATTTTTTATATTCCAACAGACCTTCCTTTTAGCATTCGCTAACAATTTTACACGGTGGGCAGAAAAGACATAACATTCATATAAGCAAAAGGACATCAATACTCAGAACAATCCATATACTCATTACCAGGAATAGAAACTGCAAGGGATGATGTAGAAGCAAAAATGCCTTCATCAATTTGCACCATGTCCTCAATGCTCTTCTGCAACATGATCGCAGCGTTAGTATCATGAGCTGATATTTTCTGTTTAGGGGTGAGAACATTTGCACAGTAGGTGCAGCAAGTCGGGAGACAGTGTATACAGAGGCAACATGTGAAGAGAATGCCGGCAACCACAGCTAGAAAGGTGAGGATCTTCCAACCCCAGGATGTGAATATGTTCCGGAACCACCCTGATAGGGTCCAAGTACCTGTCTCTTGGTGTATGTCAGACGACAGCCTATGCAATTTCTGTATAGCTGCGTACACATTGGGGGTGTGGTCAGGCATGTAAACGCAACAGCTGCTGCCAATGATGCGACAAGCCCCTCCCCTATCAGCAAGGATGACATCTAACACCATCCTGTTCTGTAAGGTGACTAATCTCGTAGCCTGGAGCTCAGCAGTGACATTTGTCACTATCCCAGTAGTTGTATTGATAACCCCCTCCACCACTCTTGTTAGTCGACGAATTTGAAAACTATTATCCATGGGGCCCCAAAAGGGCAGGAGACCCTTTATGGCACCCTCAAACTGTTGTGCAGTGGTATTTGTCTGATCTTTATCCTTCGTGTCAACAACCCTTCTGACTCTGGGCAAGTTGGTACTTCTACGCTGCAACTGATGATCTTTATGATAATTGGGTGGGGCAACATACATAGGGGGAAGGAGAAAAGAGAGGTAACATCTGCCTGACCATCCCCTTGGAAGCCAGCCATGAGCTTGGGAGCCAAAGACAAAATAAACATTTTGGGGTAGGATCAAAGGCGAGCTATTAATCGTGCTCAGTCTGAATGTAAAATTGCAACTACTCTCCCCCATCTTTACCTCCCCATTCCCCTGGACACAAAAACTAGCAGTTGTGTTGACCACGGACACCGGCATTGGTTTGTCCGTAGTAACATTGCGGGGTTGGAAAGATTGAAAATACTCAGAGGTGTTGAACCTTTGGAAATCAGTCATTTCCATTTGGAGCCATGTTTCGTTCTTCACCTTTTCATAGGTACTCATGCAGGAATTTGGGGACAGTGTACCAAAAGTCTCCTGTCCTGCCAGCCTTACGGGAGTATACCCATGATGAAAACGTATGTAATCTACCACAGTGTGAGAATCAGCAGGTGTCATAACCAGAGTAGAGAGGTGGAAATGATAGTGTACCATTACGAATAATTCAAACCAACCTTCACATCTACCAATATATGAAAATGGCAGGGATAATAAATTGTCGCTCTTATGAGTAACTGAGGGGAGCAATCCACGAACCCAACAATTAGTCGTATTGGACACAAAATGAACTTGATGCAACATTTGTATAAAAACATTATCGGTATAGGACAATCTATGCGTTGCTTTGTGTGGAGCCAAAGTGACAAAAACATGCTCAGGGGGAGTGGGCGTCGTACCAATCAAAGAGTGTACAGTATACTTCTCCTCTAGAACCAGGATATTCCAAGTATTATCATTAGTGAGATCACAACAATTGATATGAAAACCATTTTACTCTTTCTTGACCAACACCGCACTAAACGCGGTGCTGCAATCGGCTGTTCCTCCTCCTCAATAGGTCAACCAAACGGATGCATTATGAAGCAAGAAAAGGAATGCAATAAAACTAATAAAGGCAAGTGTTCCCAGTGTCCGTCAGAGCCTCACTGGTACAGGCTCCTATTGTCCATCAATGTTGGCGCTCTTGAGCACCGGCGGTGGAGCTTGCTCAGTCCTAAGCTCTCAATGAATCCCACGTCACGCAGGTTAATGCACCCCCTTCCTAGGGAGCACATTCGATTTATCCTGTCCAATGTCTGAACAGTGGACCAATCTCACGATACCCTAAACTAACACCATTGGTACTATAGCAAAAGTACATTCTAACTTGCACAGTCCATCCCTAACTAATGTGACTTCTCCTTTGGTGCACTGTTCCTCAGCCGAGGGCGCAAATTGTACCTGGTAACTCCAGGCACAGAGAGGTCAACAAATAATGGTTCCTTAATGGCTCGAATTTCCGGAGGGAGCGCTGCATTCAGCACGTCATCATTCTCTGCATCCGTTTGGGTCCATGTAAGCTTTGCATCTCCAAAAGGGATGAACTGAGGTACCTTCTCACCCTCAGTGTCCCCAATGCCGTCCCTCACCCACTGGTCGTGGGGTAAGGGTAAGGGAATCCTGCGGCAATGGCTGGAATTAATCCAATTCTTTCGGCTGGCGACTTTTCACAGCGGTGGCCAGGAGGACTTGCTCGGGCCCCTTCCACCGGGGCTCCAAGCTCTACTTGCGCTGGAAATTCTTTATTAAGATGAAATCTTCAGGCCGAATTTCGGGTCTGGACCCCTCTGGTATGGGCGGAAGGGACTCGTGGACCTGTTGGTGAATAGAACGCAAATTTTCAGTTAACTGACACAGATAGTTTGTCAATAAAGGGTACTCAATCTCAGAAAACCGTCGGGGACGCCCCAAACATTTGCCGGGCGTCCAAACACGACCTCGTACGGTGACAATCCTGTCCTAGAATGTGCTGTTGTTCTTGTCGACAAAAGAGCTAATGGTAAATTATCTGGCCACTGTAACCCTGTCGTCTCCTGAATCTTTGCCAATTTCAGTTTGAGAGTACCATTGTACTTCTCAACCAAACCTGCTGACTGGGGGTGATTTGCGGCATGAAACTTCTGTTTTATGTGCAAACCATCGCAGATTAACTGGATAACCTTGGCATTGAAATGACACTCCAGATCAAACGAGGCAAGCCAAAGCGAGGAAAGAACTCCTTCAAGAGTACCTTTGCAGTCGCAATGGCTGTATTTTCCTTGGTGGGGTAAGCCTCAACCCACTTACTGAATGCACAAACAACCTCCAACACGTACTTCAGATTATTGATCCTTTCTAACTCTATGTAATCTAGTTGAAGGACCTCAAAAGGGAAAGTGGGTGGTGCAAAATTACAGGGTGGCGTGGGGGTACCCTTCCCAGGATTGTGCATCATGCACACCATGCAGCACTTCACTAAATGTGCAGCTGTCTTCGAAATGTTGTCATTTTGCCATACGGGGTCTAACAACTTGCGAATTCCTTTAGCACTGATATGGGCTGGGCCATGAGCCATCGTGACAACAGGAAGAACATATGCATCTGGCAACATCCATCTCTGCTTCCCTGACTTGTCAATCCAACATCCCTCATCATTCAGTTGTGCTGTACTTTGTTGCCACACTGCTAATTCCTCCACTGTGGCCTCACTCTGAATCTCCTTCACATTCTCAAGTGTATCCTCAAACATTGTGGCCTCGGGCACCCACCTAGCGGGCCCTGCTACGAACATTCTTTTCATCTTCGTTTGGGCTGTTTCCTTAGCTGTCTGATCTGCAAAAGCGTTCCCTTTACCCACATCGTCAGTAACTTTCCTATGGGCGCTGCACTTTACTATTGCCAATTTCTTAGGGAGTGTCAAAGTGGACAAAAGTCTGTAGATAAGATGACCATGCTGAATTTTGGTCCCATGGGAAGTAAGGAACCCTCACTCTGCCCAGAGTCGTCCGAAATTATGGGCGACTCCAAAGGCGTACTGGCTGTCAGTATAAATATTAACAACCAGTCCCTCACTCAATTCGCAGGCTCGTATTTGGACAACGAGCTCTGCCGCTTGGGCCGACTGATAGGGAACTCGTGATGTCTCAACTACCGTACGCAGCATAGTGATTGGATACACAGCAGTTGTAGTGTCATCTGGTAATTTAAAGCAAGAGCCATCGACATATAGTTCCCCTTGGGGGTCAGATAAGGGAACGTCAGTCAGGTCTACCCGTCCTTTCGTCTCTTCTTCCGTCCGGAAGATGCAATCATGTATGATAATCTCTTCATTCTCAGAAGGGAGGGGTAGTAACGTGGCTGGGTTCTGAGTGGCACATCGTTTGATCGTAATGTGCTGAGCAAACAACGTGAGCTCATATCCTGTCAGACGTGCACTGGTGAGGTGCTGCGTCTTTGTCTTGTTAAAAAGTGTATCTACAGCATGGGGGACCATGACTGTGAGATCAGATCAAGGACGAGTCCAGCCGATTATCTTATCGAGACAGCCACAGCCGCGACCGCTCTTAAACAGCTCGGTAGGGCTCGTGCGACAGGGTCAAGCACAGTAGAGAAATAAGCACACGGCTGTTGCTTATCTCCAAATGTTTGTGTTAAAACAGAAAGCGCACAACCAGCCGTCTCATGGACATATAATACAAATGATTTTAGCATTTCTTTGGTGCCTCTATCCACTTTAATTGGGTTCAGTCTGTGGTTCAAGTCCCCCATCAATATAAGAATATCGTTTGGATAACTTTTGCATAGCCAGTCAATGTCCTCTTTCATCCTTCCCATTTCCTGCCTATACTCCTCAGCTCGCCCCCTCTGTATATAGGCATTAATTATTATCAACTTTTCGTTCCTTGAGTATGGGTCCCGAGGCTCCACCTTACATGCTATCAGCCATTTACAACTTCCTGGCAATAGTGTCACCTTTTTTGCCATTCTAGTTGATATTAGGGTTAGTATCCCCCAGACGGTCGTCCTTGCTGACCTTTTATTGCAGACCTATGAACTGGGACATATCCTTCTATTATTGGGGTCACATCGCACAGCCAGGTTTCTTGCAGACACACGATCTCATGGGTATCTATTTTTTTTTTATATTTAAAGTTCCATATTTTGATATTTTGCTAAAGCCATTTATGTTCCAAGAAAGAATTCCTAGGCTCTGCGATGTCCCAATGTCCTAATCTGTTTCACTTAGCCATCCCTCCTCTCTCTGGGTTGGCATATTATAATTCAAGGACTTATCACCACCGTTTTCGTCCCTCCAATCTTTTATCATCCTCCCCCTAGTTACTGTAATTTCTATATCTTCCTTTCCATCCAATTGTGGTCAATAAATCTCATTTGTCTTTGCCTTAGCCCCGCATGGTAGCTCAGGATTGTTAATCTTTGTTTACTTGCTATAAGTAGTTCTGCGTTAGGGACTACCCTTATTCCTTCCTTCTGTAACTTCTTTTCTGCTTTTATTATTGCGGATTTTACTAAGCTGTAGTACATCAGGGCTTTGGTGACCTCCTTCCCGTTTTTATTTTGCATGAACCCAACTTTCCAAATGTCATTTGACCCTATTTCTTTTAGGCTGGTACATTTTGAGAAGGTTAGCAATAGCTGTGATCGATTTAAGGGGTGTATTTTCCTTGGTCTTTTACCCCCGTCCCTATGGTCTAATGCTTCCAAGTACAACCATGGAGTTTCCCCCTCTTTCTTCTCCTTTTCTATTATTTTATCTGGGCTCCCCATTTTCATTTCCCTCTCCCACGCAGTTGGGTTCCCACTACTCGTTCCTTGCTCCAACCAATTATCTCTCCTTACTGGCAGCCTACTAGGTTCTCTAATCACCGGCTCTCTTCTTTCATCTCTTTCTGATCTTAATTGTATTTTCTTTCCTTTTTCTTTCCCATCCTTCATTCTAGACTTTAGATTACCCTACGTTTTCTGGGGAGGCTTGTGTGTTCGCGGATTTTCTAAATCCTTGTTCCTACTATCACTAACCCTAGCGCTGACATTGTCCTTTTTTCCTAATTAATTCTCCTTCACCTTCGCCTTTTGTTGCTGCTTTCCACATTTATGCCTGGACTTGGCATAGACTCTTTTCTTTTAAAGTGTTTGCTCACAAAATTCTTGATGGGGTTATAAGGGACCGACCCTCCTCCCTTCTCGTCTTGCAGAGGGCTTTCCTGGGTTAGTCCGCTGTTGGTCTGATGAACTGACTTTTTTACTTTCCCCTTTGAGGCTACCTTTGCCTCATCAGTTGGATTGTTATTCATTGTGAAGTCTGTCGACTTGCCAGTATCTTTCCGCAGTTTTCCTCTGCCAGGGGCCATCGCTGCATCTAGCAACCCTTTTTTCCTTACACTTCTCTTGGGGTCCGCTACTGCGCTTTTGCAGTGTTTTAATTTAGCTTACTCTGCTTAGTTGCAGCTCAAATGGAACTGAAAGAGAATTCCTTAAATACAACACTTTCACTTACCTCTGCTGTGCCTGTTTGCCTGTATGCCTATGTGATTTGACCTCTCCTGTCACCGCCACCACCCAATTTTGCAGTTTGCAGCTTCCTTCAGTCTTTCTCCATCGCTAAAGATGCTAGGCTTTTCAATCTTGATTTGTGCAGTCATAGGTGGTTTTGGGATCTTATACCTGATCACCAATTCTTGCAGGTTCTTATGGGTAATCCAGTCCCTGACGGAGTACTTCGGCCGAGGTGCTGTTTTATGCCTTCTCTACATCAATGCCCCCCCCTCCCTCGGGCGAGCCGAAGGATATTACGCTGCCCTTTCTGCAACGTTCGTAGCAAAACCTTGACACGAGACCTTTCCCCGAGCTTCCCTGGACTTGGGGTCAGCGACCGAACAAAAGTAAATTCTTTACAAATTCCTTGTCTCTCCTTCGATAAGTTCTGGTGGGTTTACCGATATCGGGTGCAGAATGCCGGCGTCCGCATTCACTGCTGCCGGCGGGCGGGCATGAGCACTACTGGGCATACGTTCGCTGATGCGTCAGGTTACAGCTCAGCGTCAGGCGTCAGGCGTCAGGCTACTGGCTACAGCAGAGTCCTCGCTACAAATGGCTTGTTGTAGTTAGGCGTGCCGAGTACTGGAGCCGAACAAAGCACAGTTTTTAGTTGCTCAAAAGAATGCTGACATTCAGGCGTCCAAGGCAGGGGTTCATGCACAT
Organism: Calotriton arnoldi; assembly: GCA_963921515.1. NCBI lineage: Eukaryota > Metazoa > Chordata > Amphibia > Caudata > Salamandridae > Calotriton > Calotriton arnoldi. The sequence continues at coordinate 8,301 of CAWUFW010024822.1, read as the reverse complement.
CTTTAGTAGTCAGAGCAAGCAGGGGTTTGGTTAATAGGGAATAATTTGGAATCCACTGGCGACAGTAGGAAATAATGCCAATAAAAGCGCGCACATCTTTTTGAGTTTGCAGAATAGGCATTTTAACAATAGTACTGATGCGCTCAGGGGTCAATCTCCTACCCTCCTTCGACAGTAGGTAACCTAAGTAGGTGACCTCCTGTCGACAATACTGAAATTTGGAAAGGGATACTTTATGGCCATGTTGAGCTAAATGTAACAGCAATTTAACCGTACTGTCTCTGCAACCTTGTTCCGTATCCGAGGCGATGAGCAAGTCATCGACATACTGAAGCAATACATTACCGGTGGAGAGCGAAAAGGAATCCAGCTGACCTTTCAGTGCCTGACTATAGATACTTGGACTCTCTGTATAGCCTTGAGGAGCGCGACAGAATCTAAAGCTTCTACCAGCTATGGTGAACCCGAACAGATACCTGCTGTCAGGATGAATGTGAATACTGAAGAATGCGTTTTTCAAGTCAATGACAGAAAAGTATGTAGCAGAAGAAGGAATCATTGTCAAAAGTGTCGTAATGTCAGGGACCACCGGAAACTGGGGAATCACTATTTTATTAACTTCTCGCAAGTCAATCACAAAGCGATAAACATCTGCATGATCGTCAGAGGAACCCGAGGGTGCCCTTTTTAGGATGGCAAGAATGGGGCTATTGCAAACATTAGCAGTCGTCTCCTCAACCACGCCTTTTTCAATCAAATCCTGTACAATTTGCAATAGAGCTTGCTCACCTGCCTGCGGTATTTTATACTGAGGGATGCGAGGTAAAATAGCATTGTCTTTAACTCAGATCGAAACTGGCGGTATCTGTAACAGTACCACATCAGTGTCACCTGCCGCTCAAAGAGTTGTCGGCATGGCTTTAAACTGTGCAGGAAGAGGCGCATCTTTGAACAAGCACTGCGTAGCATGCACCACATCCGGACCTATTGTCATGTAAACACCTGCCGGGGAGCAATGAATCGTAGCATGCAATTTCTTCAACAAATCCAAACCTATCAGATTTTCTCCACAATTAAACGTCAACAAGAATGACGAATCTACAGTAAAAGGACCAATAGTCAATACAAGGGGTTTTGAAATGGGGTTCACAACCGGTACACCAGAAAAACCTACTGAAACATTATTATGGCCAGACAGAGCCGCCCCAGGGACCAAGGAATGAGAAATAGAACTGTTCGTCGCACCTGTATCCACCAAAAAGTCCTTAGCTGAACCATGCACATCCGCACTAACGTACGGACCACGTTGATCTACAGGTATCGGAACTGGTCCCTCACTCTGTCCCTGGGTTGTCCTAGCTGTAAGACATTCCTGTCACCTCATCTGTATCGTAATCATCATGATAATATTGTCCTCCCCGAGGGTCATCAAAATAATTTTGATCAGTACGACCCTGCGGAGCCACAGCATTCTGAGCCCTGTCCTGGCCGCCAGCTCCACGACCCCATCCACGAGAACCTCGTCCTCTCTGGACCGCCACCTTCTGCAAAAGCACAGGACACTCGCTACGCCAGTGTCCCTCCTCTTTACAGTATGCGCACTGATTCGGCCCTATAGGTGTAGTATTCCTGCTAGTACGTGGAAGCACCCGCGCTAAACCACCTCGTCCCCTACAATTCCCTCTAGAAGCCTGCTGCACTAAAACCTTCATCTTCAAATCCTCGTGCTTCTTCTCCATCTTTTCCTTATCCTCATTTTCCCTGTGCTCATAATACAGCGCCATATTCAAAATAACAGAAGGAGAAGAGGTGGACCAGGTGCTCTCGGAAGCCTGCAATCGAGTCGCAATCTCAGGAAGCAAATTGGAGACAAATCTATTAACAAACAATCGCACCCCACCTTCGATCAACAAATCCTGTCCACTATAATCTAGAAATACACCTTCAAACCGAGTGAAAAAGTCAGACACACTCTCATCTTTCTTTTGACAGCAAGCCGATAACTTGTCCCAATCAACTGTTCTCGGAGGGATAAGAGAATGCATGAATGTAATAATACGGCCGGGCAAAGCAAGTTTCTCAGCTTTAGGCTTCTCACCAGGCTTCCTCTCCTGATCCCATACTTTAATTTGGTCCCAGGTACCACCTAATTCTGCAACGTGATCCTGTGTGTGTACTTGTCTCCAAATATCAAACGGAACTAGTAAACCAAAAAACATCTCAATATCTGCAAGCGTCATTACTGTTGAAGAGGCAGCCTCCGTCAACTCTTTATAATAAGCAGTCGGATTTTTCCTAGGGTCAGGTAACTGAGTCTTAAGGGACAAAACCTCACTCCTTTTCCATGGAGTATAAACCCATTGTTCTTGAAAACGGGCCACTACCCCTGGCCTAGTAACGGCATTATGCTGATCCCCTAGCTCTGGTATTTCGGGATGATAGATAGGATGAACCTCCCGCATCGGAAACTGGGATACTGGGGTGGGGCTCCTTTCAAGCAGTCTACCCCAATGAGCAACCAATGTCGCAACATTGCTAAACACTTGACCAGGCTCCATATTAGTGACATATACATGATCTTTAATATCATATAAAATCCGTGGTGCTACATCTTTGAAACACTGCTCCCAAAGACCAATCAGAGTACCAGACATGTGCTTGAGGGCATGCTGCTGCACAAAAGGCTCATAATCTTTCATCACACTCCACACATCCTCCTCACTATAAATGGGGTTTCGGGCCCACTGGGCAGCCTGATTAGCCACCACCTTTTTCTCCTCATCTCCCACATCAGATCGGACTAACGTCCGCCCCATACGCTCCTTAAATTTCATCCAGTCTCTATCCTCAGGGCCGCGTACCGGTGTCCCACTACTCATTAATGTCGGGGAATGGAGAAACACAGTGGGGGTAACAACAGAGGGAGCAGGCACTAACGTCGCTGTCGGCTACGTCGCAGGTGTAAGAGCTGGTGAAAGTGACGCCGAAGCAATAGGTGTTGCAGGGGTTCTAACAGTCATAGTTGCCACAGACATCGAGGGCAAAGAACTACCTTGGGTGCCGTGCCCAAGGTAGTCTGGTCAACAGCAACAGGAGCAGAAACAGCAAGAACAAAAGAACCTGGTAGCTGGGCCTGTGAAGGAAGAGTGGGATATATCCTCTGCGGGGCATATGGGGTTGGGGGTCTAATATCTAACAATTCTTCCACAAAAGTATCATTTTCTTCTCAGGCTACATAAGACTTATCAATATTCAATCGAAACCTCCTATCTTCACGTTCAATTCCTATCTTTTGTTTCTCTCTATCGTGTGCTACAGCCTCCTGAGTCAATGTTTGCATTCTCATCTTTCGCGCCTCTTTCTCTACTTTCATTCGCCTCTGTTTAGCCTCCTTTTGCCACGTTCGAAGAGAATCAAACATAGACTGTCTACTTCTTCGTGCAAACAACTTCTTCTGTAAAAACCCAATTTTTTGTTCATCATAAGTGCCCGTCAAGGGCCACTGCAACTCGGCATTGTCCCTCATATATTTGTGCCATAGGGTACTAAACATAATAGGGCCAAGGCCATGCTTCACATACATATCAAAGTTAGGAGTGCCTTCTGGAGGCACCGGCTGACTTTCTTCCAATCAAGCATCTGCTGAGCAACAGCGACAACAAGAAACCAAAAATCGGCTGAACCCAGGCATTTTCAAAAGTAAACCAAATTCGTTATGCTGCCTGGCGAAGTGTTCACAAACACCCCGTACCAAAATTGGTTCTCAGACCGTACCAAATACAAATCAAAATGGGACCATATCCACAAAGAAACCAAGACAAACTCACCTGGTGTACACAGGTCAAACTAATTTATTCTCCACTGCCGACTCTTCAGACCAAACGGTCAGATCCAAGGGTTTCGCCGTTCAGGACCCCAGTCGGGATGACCGCTGGGTGAGCACCAACCGGTCAGACAAACGGGGCAGCTGTGAGGTCAGGAACTCTCTCGTGCAGGGATCCCTGGTCTGCCCGTCCGACCCGACGATAGCCCCGACCTCCCCACCCGTCCGTGGGAGGAGATGGGTCACCCGAAGGGGGCCCTGTTCTGGCACCAACTGAAGGAAGTGATCCGATTAGGGTCACCCGGGTCACTCGCAACCACCTCTCAGCCTTCCATACAAATGAAGAGGCGGCCAGACAGTAGAGAATACAAACCAGGTATATATTTATTCAGGTACACTCAAGCGGAGCTCCGTCTGCCCATTCGCTTAGGGGTGCTGCAGAGAGGACTGACATCAGAAAACATGGTGATACATTATGTACGATTCAGAACCCCAGAAGACACGTCCAGACTGGAAATTTCCAGATGGAGGCAGCTACACAAAGGAGGTACAGAAGGATAAGTTTCGATCCTGAGACCGGGCACACATTATCTTCGTGCCAAGGTCGTGCCATCGCTGGACTAGTGGGAGCAGGCCTCTATCTAGTGGGAAAGGTATGCGCTAATAAGAACAGTGTATTCATTACTACAGCAGGGCCCAGCAGAGGAGAATAGGAAAATCACCAAAGCTGCTTCTCGCAGAGACACAGAGAGATCAGTTTCGCCCGTAGGTCAAAATGGCGGCTAAAACATAAAATGGTGCCGCGAATGCTAACTTATGCAGAACAACATGTAACAATACCGCAAAGACATTTTTTATATTCCAACACACTGCAGACCCAAAATGCACGGGACTTCCAAACATGCCATAAGAAAAACTACAGACAGCCGCACACAGACATGCATCACTCACTAACACTCAAAATCCACACCATGACTAGACACCAACACACATTAGATGGACATACACACAAATTGCAGTCACTACCATGTTAGTGTATGCAGGTGACAACTTTTAAAGTTTTTAATTTGAATACTTGGAATTTGGAGATGTGCAATCTGGGAGAGTCGAATAGTCTGCATCTCATAGACGTCAACGAATGAGCAATAATTGTAGCTGTATGGCAGCTCTCTAAACTAGGTGCATTGAAGCTAGTTGCCAGCCTTTTTGGAAAGTTTATAACTGCGGGTCCGATTCACAAAGAGTCTCCGCCATCGTGGCGGAGGCTCCACATTCATGGCGGTATCACTGCACTTGTGACCGGATTTCCGCAAGGAGAACTGCAGTGTGGAGATCTTGCCACGAGTCCGGAGATCCTGCCACAACTGCGGGGCCTCCTCCACGAGCGCAGAGGCTCTTTTTTGAATCGGGCCCTAAGTAGGCAGCATGTTGTTACTACAGTGGGAACTTTCCAGCAACTGATAGGTTGCCAGTGGCTATCCTAGGGGCAGTGCTTAATTTGAGGTGGTGGTGTCCGGTGCTCGCACCGGCACTTAATTGTCAACACTGGTACTTATGACAGTCTTCCACATAGTGGCGCTGTTTGTCTAAGTGAAAGATGAGCACACAATAGTTATTAATCAAATAAACATTCAAAAGGACTAATACCTACTGCCCAAGCTATTCTCATAGTTTTGGGAGCCTGGAATACTCTAAATTGTCACACTTGTACGAGTGTGATGGTTAGTAGTTGTGTTGGTACTGTCACTGGCAGTGCTGGCAGGGGCAATGGGTGGTGCAAGTAGCAGTGGCCTCCTAATGAGGGACCTGGCACTTGTTTTTTTGTACAAATTAAGCACTTCCTGGAAGAGGTAAGCGTCCCTGGCACTGCAAGTAGACAAAAGGGGCAGCAGGCTTAAAAAAATGAATGAATGGTTTGTGTGGTTGTTGACTGTGCATCCACTGTATGTGATTACTGAGTGATAGAGCAAATCTGACTATTATTAATAACTGTGAGAATTCTTGGCATGACGGTGCCCACAACTGGTTTCATACTTTAAACAGCCTTCGACATGGTCTGCCACCACACACTACGAACACGCCTTCACGACGCCGGGATCCAAGAGAAGGCCCTGGACTGGACCACATCCTTCCTTTCCGGCAGAACACAAAGCGTCCGCCTCGCCCCTTCCGATCCAAGGCCACCAAGATCATCTGCGGTGTACCCCAAGGCTCCTCCCTCAGCCCAACGCTGTTCAACATCTACATGGCACCCTCGCCCACGTCGCCCGACAGCACAACCTCAACATCATCTCCTACGCCGACGACACCCAGCTGATCCTCTCCCTCACCAAAGACCCTCACACCGCCAAAGCCCACCTCCACGAAGGAATGAAGGCCGTCGCCGAATGGATGAGGACCAGCCACCTGAAGCTGAACTCGGACAAGACGGAGGTCCTCATCCTTGGTTCCAACCCTTCAGCCTGGGACGACTCCTGGTGGCCAACATCACTGGGAACAGTCCCGCCACCCACCGACCACGTACGCAACCTAGGGGTCATCCTCGACCCCACCCTCTCCATGACTAAGCAGGTCAACGCCGTTTCCTCATCCTGCTTCAACATCCTCCGAATGCTCCGCAGGATCTTCAAGTGGATCCCCACCGAAACAAGAAAAACAGTCACCCAGGCCCTCGTCACCAGCAGGCTGGACTACGGAAACGCCCTCTACGCAGGAACGACGGCTAAGCTCCTGAGACGGATGCAACGCATCCAGAACGCCTCTGCACGTCTTATCCTCGACATCCCCCGACGCAGCCACATCACACCCCAACTGAGAGACCTGCACTGGCTCCCTGTCAACAAGAGGATAACCTTCAAGCTCCTCACCCACGCACACAAAGCACTCCACAACTCCGGACCAGCCTACCTCAACAGACGACTCAGCTTCTACACCCCCACCCGCCAGCTCCGCTCGACCAGCCTCGCCCTCGCCACAGTCCCCCGCATCCGGAAAACGACAGCCGGCGGCAGATCCTTCTCCCACCTCGCCGCCAAGACCTGGAACACCCTCCCCACCAACCTCCGACAGACCCAAGACCTACTGGCCTTCAGAAGACTCCTCAAGACCTGGCTCTTCGATCAGTAGCAGCACCACCCCCTCTTCCCCCAGCGCCTTGAGACCCTCGCGGGTATGTAGTGCGCTTTATAAGTGACATGATTGATTGATTGATTGAAACAGCATACTGACACAATTCTTGGCATTTATAACATTATTCTCTACAGTTTTCGAGAGCCCCAACCTGTAACACTGGTGTAACTTGTTCGCAAATTACACCTATTCACTCAACCTCCAGTCCACTCAGTACTGCCATCATTCATCCACACACTCGCCGATTCATCCATCCACCCACTCATTAATTACCATGGCACTCAGTTTATCCAGTTATTCATCATCCTCTCAGCCGCATTCCCACTAACCCTCCAGTTGTCGACTCAAACATCAACACAACCAAACACACACACACGCGTTTGCCAATCTGTAATCACCCACTTTCACTAATAAAATAGTGAAACCTGTTGGCTTTCCCAATACTTGGTTGTGGAAGGGGTATGGTGTTGCTTCAAAGGGCTAAATCCTCTCTCCCTCCATCCGCCCTCAAAATAAGGAGAATGTTGTGTAACGTGTTTTTCTGTTTTAATGAATTAAGGATTCAAAACCAAATGTGATTTCTAGGGTTTGGGCTACCACAAGTGTGCGGTTTTGCAGCAGTGTAAATAGCAGGAGTGACTATCAATTACCTCCTGATCTCCCTTGTTCGTCCCAGGCCCATATTATGAGGAGGCCTGCCTTTCAGACAGCCCTTTCTTTAGTTTGAGAAATGTTTTCTTAAAAATACTCTCAAACCTCATGATAGGCTCTATAAATGAATGCATTTACCCCAGCCTCTGCAGTTTAAACCTACTTTCCAGAGCAGACTTTGCCTGTGGCATGATTCCGTACCATGGCCAGGGCCTGTCTGCTGGACTTGGGAGGTCCTGTTGGTAGTCCTGCCCCCCACAACCTCCCCTTCCCCTGCCTCAGGAAAGAGGTCAGATCAGTGTTTAATTTGAAGAAGAAAAAAATGTGCTTGCCAGGGCCAGAGACATTTCTCAGGAGGTCACTGCAGCTTGTCCCATCCAATGTCCCTGCAAGCCTTGCCAAATGCCAGTATCACTGCTACCCACTAACCATTACACTCCTACAAATGTGACAATTTGGACTACTCAAACTTACCCGAGGCTGTAAGAATGGTCTGAATGTGGTGGTGTCCTTTTTTAATGTTTATTAATTTGGTAAGCAGGATGTTGATGTTCTCAGTTCAAAAATAGACAGCACCACCATGTTGTAGACTGTCAAAGTGCTCGTCTTAAGAAATATACTAGCAGATATTAAGCATTGGCAAATGGGGGGCTGTAGTCGGCATCCATCTGTGGTCAGCCCTGGTGCCTTACCCTTAC
>CAWUFW010024821.1:0-54195 GCA_963921515.1 Calotriton arnoldi | reverse complement strand
GAGGAGGACTCTGGCGGAGAGTCCCCTGCACCGCAGCAGCCTGCACTTGAGGGCCCCCCCAAGAAGAGGGGTCGTCCGAGGAGGGAAAAGTGAGAGGCCGATGGCCAAGCGCAACTCCCAGGAAGCCTGAACCTGTTCTGGATGTTCGCCTTTGTGCACAGACTGTTCACCCTGTTGACGGCAACACTACTCCCACACATTGCATGGGGAGTACAAGTTGGACCAATGTGTCAGACAACTGTGGCCCCGATACTGGGGATCCTGTCTACCCGGACTTTCAATTCACCTATGAACTTGGGATTGCAAGATTTATGTACAGCACAACCCATCCTATGCACTATTAACACAAATGTATCACAATAAACACACTAATACACCATACTTGCCTCTGTCGTGATTCCAACGTGGGTGCTGTTATGGGGATGATGAACTGCAAAATTGCACTGTGTATGCGAACTGCAACAGCAAGGACAACACAGGCATGTGAGTACAGGCAACGTGACGCACATGAGGGAGACACACCACCAGGGCTACACGACACATACACACCTAGGCCATCTGACTCATTGCCTACACTGATGTTGCCAGGGAAGACGGTGCAATGCACAGACACCACACCCATTCCCAGTTGTAGTCAAGTAGCCCACAGGTGCAGTAAGCAAATGGCAGTCAAATGTGTGACCACAGACAACGCACATCACAAAGTGAAGCACAGGTTTATTACACAGTTGCAACATGCCGTAACCACTACAGATGCAAGGTAACCCCACCTGGCAGCGGGCACACAGTGAACAACTGTAGACGGAAGGAAGTCCATGGGTGTGGCGCACATCACCTGTAGGGACACAACAGCTACCAGCCTGGATGTGCAATCACGTCGTCGGTGGACACAGTTGACCAAGCGAATCTGAAAGTACCCTGTGAAGGACAGAAATGACACACAGTCAAAAGCAATGGAGTACAGGACAGAACAGCAAAACTCATGCACAATACATGTTACAAGATACCCACCCAGAACCAAGTTAGCATGTTAACACTGTTGGGGAGTACAGCCCACCTGTCACCACACATCGCAACACACATCCAGTCAAGTAGCCCATGGACACACTCCAACAGCACCAGAGCACCACCCACACATCATGCCAACTCACATCATTGACATGACACCTCAGGATACTCACATTCAGCTAAAGAAGTTGGTGATGAGCTGTGTGCGGACATCACCATCATCATCATCACTCGTCACTGGCATCGTGGTCCAGGCCAGGATCCTCCACAGGTGGCGGATGTTGGTCATTGTCATCCTGGATGAGAGGCAACTCCTTCCGCACTGCCAGGTTGTGGAGCATGCAGCAGACGATGATAATCTTGCACACTTTCGCAGGGGCATATGGGAGGGACCCTCCGGTCTTGTCCAGGCAGCGGAAGCGGCTCTTCAGGAGACCAAAGGTCCGCTCAATCACTCTCCTGGTCCGACCATGTGCCTCATTGTAGCGCATCTGGGCAGGTGTCACAGGGTTCCTGAGGGGTGTCAGCAACCATGGCATGTTGGGGTATCCCGAGTCACCTACGGACAGACAAGTGCACATTAGCTGACTTGGAAAAGTGGGCGGAATACTACAGATCAGATCACACACAATGGCACAAAGTCAGTACACACCGACAAGCCAGGCACGCTGGTTCTGCATCTGTGCCATCATCCTGGGGATGCGACTACTCCTCATCACAAAGGCATCGTGTGCTGAACCAGGGAAACGGGCACACACGTGTGTGATGGTCATGTCTGCAAGACACACCACCAGTGCATTGACCGAGTGGTAGTGCTTGCGGTTCCTGTAGGCCTGCTCCTGGGCCTGTGGTGGTACCAAAGCCACATGTGTCCCATCAATGGAGCCAATTACATGCGGCATCCTCCCCAGGGCATAAAAGTCACTCTTCACGTCAGTGAGTCGTGCGCAGTCTAGGGAAATAGATGTACCGGTTCAGGAAGAGCAACATTGCCGCCAAAACATCGCGGAGCACACGGCTGAACATGGTCTGTGACATCCCACCAGCAGTCGCCACAGTATGTTGGAAGGTACCAGTGGCAAAGAAGTGTAGGGCTGCCATCACCTTCACCTTGGGGGTCAGCGCTGTAGGATACGGCCGGCCAGGCTGCAAATGTGGGGACAACTGCACTGCCAAATCCTCAATCAGCTGCCTGGTGAAGCGGTACCGTCGGATGCTGTCCCGTTCCACCATCGTTGCCAGGTCTGGGAATGGCCGATGGACAGCAGGAGCCCTGCAGTGCAGAGGAGAAGTAAGCAAGATTGTCAGTCACCCCACATATGCGGCATTGAACACACTCAAGATCCCAACATACATCATTATGAGGCACAACTACATGAAGTGTGCAGTACCGGAAGGACATGTATGGTACATACATGGCCAACATCTGTCAACACGGTCCAACAGGTGGCATCAATTTGTCCCAGGTTGGCCCATTGGATATCATGAGGCCGTGTCACAGTTCCCATCTCCTGCTGCCGTGTCACAATAACCCCCACAGTGACATGTGAGGACAGATGTGCCCCAGGCACCACAGCTCAACGACAGGTACATTCCCAGGGACCCTGTAATGCCACATGGACACTGGCATTACATGGAGTATCATGTATACACCACAGCAAAACAACCATGACCCCCACAGGTAGTGGCCCCACTTGCCACGGCAGGACAGACATGGACGTCTGTCACACACACGCACAACATCAGAGTCCATGCACACACAACGTGGATGTGGAGACTGTCTCCCATTGTGCACATGAAATCAGAGACATTGTAAACACTACATGCACAAAGACTGTGGAGGACCATCACTATTGTGCCACTGGGACACCCTGGCTCAAACATACCGTCCCACATGGGACTCACGGGGTATGTGACATGACATACACATACACCACTGTGAAATGTGACCATGGCACATGCACAGATATGAACAGTTGCACATCACAGTGGTCACGTACACGTAACACCCAGGATCCTGTCCCCATGAACACGTGCACAGCCTGGGGTGGCTGCCCACAGGTGACACCCACAGGACAACATGTACACCAACATACACACAATAGGAAATGCAGCCTTACATGCCTTATGATAAGGTTTGGACAGGCTGTCGTGATGTAGGTGTGCCCCTCACTCCCTGGGAGCTATCTGTGGCTGGCATATGTCCATCTGAGACAGGCATGCTGACATATGCCAGTCACATGTACAGTGATGCGTTGTACCGCAATGGACCGACCGGTGCCTCCGGCCGGCCCATTGCATTCAATGTGTGCGGGTACGCGTTGTACCCCTGTGCGCGTTGAACTGCAATGGACCGATCGGTGCCTCCGGCCGGCCCATTGCTTTCAATGTGTGCGGGTACGCGTTGTACCCCTGTGCGCGTTGTACCGCAATGGACCGATCGGTGCCTCCGGCCCGGCCCATTGCTTTCAATGTGTGCGGGTATGCGTTGTACCCCTGTGCGCGTTATACCGCAATGGACCGATCGGTGCCTCCGGCCGGCCCATTGCTTTCAATGTGTGTGGAGTGCAGCGTTGTACCCCTGTGCGCGTTGTACTGCAATGGACCGATCGGTGCCTCCGGCCGGCCCATTGCATTCAATGTGTGCGAGTACAGCGTTGTACCCCTGTGCGCGTTGAACTGTAATGGACCGATCCGGTGCCACCGGCCGGCCCATTGCTTTCAATGTGTGCGGTGCACGCGTTGTACCCCTGTGCACGTTGATACCGCAATGGACCGATCGGTGCCTCCGGCCAGCCCATTGCATTCAATGTGTGCGAGTGCAGCGTTGTACCCCTGTGCGCGTTGAACTGCAATGGACCGATCGGTGCCTCCGGCCGGCCCATTGCTTTCAATGTGTGCGGAGTACGCGTTGTACCCCTGTGCGCGTTGTACCGCAATGGACCGATCGGTGCCTCCGGCCGGCCCATTGCTTTCAATGTGTCGTGGTGCGCGTTGTACCCCTGTGCGGCGTTGTACTGCAATGGACCGATCGGTGCCTCCGGCCGGCCCATTGCATTCAATGTGTCGCGGTGCGCGTTGTACCCCTGTACGCGTTGTACCGCAATGGACCGATCGGTGCGCACCCATTGACAATGGGCTTGCCTGGCAACGGACGCGTTTTCGAATTTCGAGCGAGTCGGTTGCTGGAAAATCAGTTGGTCACCCACAACAATGTTGCAAAATCATGTATGTCATGAAGTTGAAGATTTGAAGGATGCTGTGGGCGTGTTTTGGTGCTGCTATTCCATGGATTGGCCAGATTCAGAAGATGCAAACGACTTGGACCTATCACTTTGGACACAAGGGACAGTATCTGCCTCTCCAGCACATATATATTGCTGGCTGTTCCCCTGAGTGCCCACTTGCCTGCACTACATGCTCCAGGACGACATCTGCCACTGCACTGCTGCTGTCTCTGCCCCTCTGGACCCTGCAATGGCACGTACTGTGGAGAGAGCCCCAGCCTTCAGCCTACTTCCACAGTACAGCAAGCTGTATGGGACACCAGGGGAGCAGGTGAGTGTTATGTGCACTGCCTTTCTGAATGTGCATTTTGTGTGACTAGCAAGGCTGGAAGTCTGCACGCCACTGGCTAGCAGGCTCACTGAGTAGTTGTCACCCCCCATAGTGTGTAGTGACTTGCACTGGACAGGTATGGTGCAGTGACAGTGCATTTGAACATGGTTTTACTTCCCATGCAATGATACCATGTAGTGACGTCTGGCAAACTGTCCATGGTCAGCTTTGCACTGCCTGTGTACATCATGTGCCCCTGTGATTGAGACATGTATATACAACTGTGTCATGCACGGATATGTTGCATGTGTGGTAATGGCCTTTTCACTTTGTCATCCTGACAGGTTAATGCCCATCGGAAGCAGGAAATCTGGAAGGACATCATCCGGGCTGTCCGGTCCGTGGGGGTCTACAAGCGCCGGATCCGCAGCTGCCAGAAGAGGTGGCAGGACCTTCGGGGCTGGACCCGGAGGATTGCACGGGTCCAGCTGAAGCTGTCGCCTCCTCGCAGGAGGGGCGGAACACGGACCCTGACCCCCACATGCTCCAGATCCTGGCGGTGGTCTTTCCAGACCTGGATGGGCAGCTGAAGGCCAGACAGCAGCAAGGAGGGGTGAGTCAAAGACTGCACTGTGAACTCTGTATTACATGCTTTGTGCCCTCATCTGGCCTGGTTCAACTGCCACAGTGCAGCAGTCATGTTGTCCAGGAGCCATGTCCCTCTATTGTGCACTGCCCACTGCTCATCTGATACCCAGGTGTGGCTCTTACATTCAGGGAATTGTGTCACTTGGGACTGTGTCCTTGCAGTTTGCTTCACTAAAGGTGGGGGACAGCATCTGTTTCCCTAACTCTGTTGTGGGCATCATGGGTGGGTCCATTGTTCACACAACGCCTGGGTTTGGACATGTGATCTGCGTGTTGCTTTGATATGCGGTCCACTTGCTGAGCTGAGCCACTGGGGTATGTGGCACACGCCCATGCAGCGGGTGGGAACAATGTTTGTGCCCCAGGAGTGTGCAGATTACGTGTGTCACACATACATAGCCAGCTATCCACTGTCCAGGGCACATCCCTCATTCATGTGGAGCAGGACAGTCATGCCTACTCCAGGCCATGCAATGCACTCTGTACTCCCACTCCCGTGTATCAGCTGACACATTGTGCACAGTGATTTGACCCCTCCGGTGTCTGCCTCTGTGTCAGTGTGCTGTGGATTAGTTGCCAGGACTGCTGGGGTGTTTCTTGGTAGGGGCTCAGCATGCCCCTGGAGATGTGACCATAGGAGACGATACTTGTGTGTCACATAGGTGTTTGATCAGCTGCCCGTGCAGACTGGGGTATGCGAATGTGATGTTCAGGCAGCTGTTCCCCATTCACAGCAAATTGTGAGGGGCTCAGGTTCAGAGGGTAGTGTCACAGGTCTCCCATATGTCCAATAGGTGTGACCTGGACAGATGAGGGTTGAGATGATGTGTTGTGTGGGGGATGTACATGTGCACTTGTGCAGCTCCAGGACTTGCATTCCCCATGACCTACTATTGTGACACAGTGCATAGTGTTGTTGTCTGGCTGCCAAGTCATACATCACTGAGACAGTGATGTATGACTTAGCAGTCATGCCTCTGCCATGGCATGTGTCAACTTATTTGTGGTCCTGCAGGGGAGTGACATGTGCTACATGCACACCATAGTGGCGCTGGCTATCAGGACATGGGTGCATCATGGTGTCTGTCGCTGGTATGCATCACATGCATTTCCTATTTGACTCTGGGCATCCCTTTCATCCGGAAACCTGTACTGACTCAGTGGCAAGAGCTGTGATGTGTGCATGTCCACATGCCACACCGTGTCCTCTGCACTGTCCAACTACTGTGTACTTGGTGCATGTGTCCACACTGGGGTGTTGCAATCCAACAGACACCAGACAGATGGGTGCAAGGCCATGTGGGATGTGAGTGCCATGCTTGGCATCAGACTGACAATTGGCTTCTCCTGTTCAGTTAGGGCACTTTTAGCAATGTACAACTAATGATGCCAGGGCTTGCTCTGTGATGTGCTGTGCTCACAGTGGTATGTGCGTTTGGTGCAGGTGACTGATGTCTGTCTGTTTCCCCATTGTTTGCAGATACATCCACGGCCACGGAAGGGGACAGCTCCACGGACCAGGAGGAGCCAGAGAGCCAGACTGGGTCAGCAGCCGAGGAGTGGTCGGAGGGACCCAGTGGAATCGAGGGCGAGGGGAGCCACACCGAGGAATCCTCAGCACCATCCACCTCAGCTGAGGACCAGAGCAACTCGGAGGATGACTCCCTTGTGGAGGCGGGTGTCAGCAGCCACCACACCCCAGCTAGTGTTGCTGTCCCCGCCACCACCAGCACCACCACCGCCCTCCCATCGGCTCCCATTCCCAAGGTCCGTGGAGGCTCCCATGTTCGGGAGCGTGTCTCCTTTGGCCCAGGCACCGCACCCACTGCCCCTGTGTCCCCTGCTGCCCTGAGTGAGGAGTCTGTGTACCTCCTTCGCCAGCTCCATGTAGGGCAGACAGCCATGCTGAGTGTCCTCCATGCGCACACCGCACTGTTGACTCAGCTGGTGTCGTTCATGGAGGGCATCTCATCGGGCATGTCTGACCTACAGAGGGGCAACAGGTCCATGGACTCCTCCCTGACGGCAGCAGTGTCCCTCCTCAGACAGTCCCTCACCCCTCCTGCCTCTGCTCCATCCACACTCCCCAGCACCTTGCCCGTCCCAAGCACACACACACCGGCACAGGCACACACCAGCACACACACATCCAGCACACAGACACACACGCCACAAACTAAACGCACACGCACGCACAGTCAGGGGACTGAAACCAGACTCACAGGGGATGGGGCCCTGGTACACACACACGCATCCACGGGCACTGCACAGTCCTCAGTTGCCTCTCCCTCCAAAGCACCCTCCCTTGCCTCACCTGCAAACCCAAAGACCCAGCGCCTCTTCCTCAGTGACCTCGGCCTCTTCCCCTCCGATCCAGCTGCCCCAGCATCCAGGGGAAGAGGAAGCCCCCACATGGAGCAGAGTGCCCCTCGCCCCGGACACCCTCCCCAGGCGCAGACAGACTGAGGCCCCCACCCGCAAGTCCCCCGGAGTGGTAAGAGCAAGACCCCGCCACCGCCCTGCAGCTCAAGCACCAGGTCACCTTCCTCCATCCCTCAGGCCCCCACTCCACAGGTGCCCCCACCACACCCAGCCCCAGGTTACCCCACCCACAGATATACCATCCCCAAGAGGCTCCGGCCTTCTCCCCCTGGCACTTGCTCTCCCGGCACCACACCCCCGCTGCGCTTGTCTGTGCCACTGATGTGGTGAGGGTGTCCTCCCCCTCTGTCCAGCCCACCTTGCCTGTTCCCCATTCTCCTCCCCTGGTGGTAGGCACTGCAGTGGAGTCCACTACCACCCTGTCTGACTTGGGCACTGCAGTGGCGGACCTGTCCACTCCATCTGCAGGGTCCACTGCAGTCGTGCCGGCACCCACAACATCTGAGCCATGCCCCCAGTTGTGCTGGCACACACCATGTCAGACACCTCCACTGCAGTTGTCAGTGGCTCTCCAGCACCCACCACCCCTTCCCTGCTTCCTCCTGGTGAGCCCTGATCCTGTCCCTGCGGTGCCTGGCGTACCCCCGGTTGCCCCTCCTAGTGGATTGTCCCTGGTTTTGTGCAGGCATGTGTAGGGTGGCATCTGCCACTGTCACCCACTTGTGACTTTGTTGATGGACTGGCCATTGGCCTTTGTTTATGTTCTACCGGACTTCTACTTTTAATGCCACATATGCTGAATAAAGCAACTTTCTGTTCTCTAGTGCTTTTGCTTCTGATGTACATGATGTTGATGATGCTAACAATGCCCTTGCTGCAGTGATGGTGATATTTGGTCTCATGATAATGAAGTGTTACTGTGCAGGAACCCATGTGGTCCAGGGGGTATGTGTCCTATCCTGTGGTGTATCCATGTCATCCATAGCAGCATCTGAGGGTGTCATGTGTTCAGTATTTGGCAATGAGATTTCCTACTTAGATTGGCAACTTCACATCTGTGGCTTCCACCCCTGCACATCTGTTGTGCCTGCCATTGTTCTATTCGTCTACTTCCCTGACCGTGTGGCCATCTCCAGTGAACATGCAGGTTTGGGCATCAATGGGGAAGGACTCATCTGTGTTGTCAGTGCAACATTGCTATACAAGTGTGTTGGATCTGTGCTGATGATTCCGTTGGCACTTCCATGACCAGGCTGATGGGACGGGAGCCCTCATTTGGTGCTAATTGTTGATTGTGTGTCCCATTGCTGCCATGGTATGGTATCTGTTCGCCTCACATCTGCAGTCTCCACAGGGTATCTGCATGTGTGTGCCCATTGGTGCAAATATGTGGGTCTGCATTCGGATGGTCACTTCTGTCATTGTGTCATTGATGATTGTTGACGGTGTCAGCCCCCATGGGTGTTGTTTGTCTGCACATGGCCAAAGTTATGTCTTATTTGCACTGCAGGATTTGGCTCCCCCAATTTATGTTGCAATGGGACACATACACTACTTTGCCACTGATGTGTTTGTTGTTCTGTGACCAGGAATCATCCATGCAGTTTGGCAGTTGCACCTCTTACTTTGTCAACACTTGCCTTTTGGTCACTGTGATGATGGGGGTTTGGACCCCATTGCCACAATGTTCAAAATGTGCTGCAGCTATGGACCCCACACTTGCCTTTTGGTCACTGTGATGATGGGGGTTTGGACCCCATTGCCACAATGTTCAAGATGTGCTGCAGCTATGGACCCCACACTTGCCTTTTGGTCACTGTGATGATGGGGGTTTGGACCCCATTGCCACAATGTTCAAAATGTGCTGCAGCTATGGACCCCACACTTGCCTTTTGGTCACTGTGATGATGGGGGTTTGGACCCCATTGCCACAATGGTCATGGCCTGCTTGCGTTGTGTGTGCCACACACATATTTGTGTGGCACATGTGCTAGGGGGTCACATTGTATGTTAGAAGTCATGTTCGGTGTTGTAGGCATTTGACACAGTCTACACACGCTTGTCATGGTGTTGGGGGATGTCTTCTTCTTGCATTCCCTAGGTTGTGGTGTGCTGGTTGTGTCATGCATTGTCCATCCTATGGGTGGGGGTGGTAGTGGTGGTAGGCATCCAGCCCCCCTGGCTAAGGGTGGTAGTAGTGGTAGGCATCCTGCCCCCTGGGTGAGGGTGGTAGTAGTGGTAGGCATCCTGCCCCCCTGGGTGAGGGTGGTACTAGTGGTAGGCATCCTGCCCCCCCTGGGTGAGGGTGGTAGTAGTGGTAGGCATCCTGCCCCCCCTGGCTGAGGGTGGTAGTAGTGGTTAGCATCCTGCCCCCCTGGCTAAGGGTGGTAGTAGTGGTAGGCATCCTGCCCCCCTGGGTGAGGGTGGTAGTAGTGGTAGGCATCCTGCCCCCTGGGTGAGGGTGGTAGTAGTGGTAGGCATCCTGCCCCCTGGGTGAGGGTGGTAGTAGTGGTAGGCATCCTGCCCCCTGGGTGAGGGTGGTAGTAGTGGTAGGCATCCTGCCCCCCTGGGTGAGGGTGGTAGTAGTGGTAAGCATCCTGCCCCCTGGCTAAGGGTGGTAGTAGTGGTAAGCATCCTGCCCCCTGGCTAAGGGTGGTAGTAGTGGTAGGCATCCTGCCCCCTGGGTGAGGGTGGTAGTAGTGGTAGGCATCCTGCCCCCCTGGCTGAGGGTGGTAGTAGTGGTAAGCATCCTGCCCCCTGGCTAAGGGTGGTAGTAGTGGTAGGCATCCTGCCCCCTGGGTGAGGGTGGTTGTAGTGGTAAGCATCCTGCCCCCTGGCTAAGGGTGGTAGTAGTGGTAGGCATCCTGCCCCCTGGGTGAGGGTGGTAGTAGTGGTAGGCATCCTGCCCCCCTGGGTGAGGGTGGTAGTAGTGGTAGGCATCCAGCCCCCCTGGGTGAGGGTGGTAGTAGTGGTAGGCATCCTGCCCCCCTGGGTGAGGGTGGTAGTAGTGGTAGGCATCCTGCCCCCCTGGGTGAGGGTGGTACTAGTGGTAGGCATCCTGCCCCCCTGGGTGAGGGTGGTAGTAGTGGTAAGCATCCTGCCCCCCTGGCTAAGGGTGGTAGTAGTGGTAGGCATCCTGCCCCCCCTGGGTAAGGGTGGTAGTGGTGGTAGGCATCATGCCACCCCTGGGTAGGGGTGGTGGTGCGCATTCAGGCACCTGTGTGCATATGTGGCATTGGTGATGGGCATCCCGCCCCTATGGTGCTGCTGTTGCTGGTGTAAGTATATTCTGCATCCCTGTGTGTGTGTGTGTGTGTGATGTGTCGTGTACGTGTTGTATGTGTTTTGTGGTTGGTGTCTGGCTTACCTTCTGCGCCGTACGCGTCCGTGCCTGTTCCGGTAGTATATGTAGAATATTGGTATGATCGGGACGAAGGGATTCATGGTTGGTTCGTGTCGTTCGTCCTTCTCGTTGCTTCGCGTCGTCCTCGTCGCTTCGCCTCGTCCTCGTCGCTTCGTGTCGTCCTCGTCGCTGCCGTGTTCGTCTCGGAGCCGTGGATCGTGTTGTGGCGCGAATCGGAGCTTATGTGCGCCTCTCCCGGATGCTTTGACGTGCCGTGCGTAGCGACTGGTTCGGCGCGTACGGAAAGCGCATCGTACTTGTCCGGCCGGACGGGGCTGCATTTTTCCTTCCGTGCGACTCGATTCGGCGTTTCCTGATTCGCCTCGGTCGGAGAACAGGACCTGGTTTGGGTGAGTACGGCTCGGCCGGATTCTTTGCTGTTGTGCGCATCGTACTTGCTCGTTCGGTGTGCTGTACGGATCGGTCGGGAAACAGGCTTTCGCATGGCTTTTTCCCGACCGAATGGTATTAGGTGCGCCTCCGACCGAGATCGGAATCGGCCCCTCAGTGTCTGCTGTCCCAAGCGACTGAGAGTCAGAGCCCCCCTGAGAGTCCATTAATGGAGCTTCACAGGCAAGTCACCTCTGCTTAGTCATGTAGCACTTTCTGTGCTGTGCAGAGGGGTGCCATATTAAACTAAGATCATATGTAGCTTTAGATTCACAGATCCCAAGATCATACCTAGTATTCGCTTTGGATGCTGACGCACATATCTTTTTAGGTCTCGCGCCTAGCGTTGCACTGCGAAGCAGTGCTCACGCAGCGCGAGACATTTAGTAGGTGAAAAACGGGGATTCAGCACTGACCTAGGAATCGCACACGCTCGTGCGTGTGCGATTCCTTTTGTGCTACCCCATTGGCCTTTTCGTGCGTCTTTGTATAAAAGACTGCATGCAATTGGCCAAAGGCGGGCGCATTGATCCGCCCATGGCCTATTAGTGTCTATTACGCGCTTGGTGCGCGTAATAGACACCAATAGGCCATGGGAGTAGCAATGCTCCTCCCATGGCCTTTTGGTGTCTATTACGCGCTTGGTGCGCGTAATAGACACCAAAAGGCCATGTGGTTTCAATTATCGTGCCCAGACACGGGCGTGATAATTGAAATCACATGCTTAGCTGTGGCGCGCGTGCGCGCACCACTTGTCATTGGCTTGGAAGGGACTTTCAGTTTGTGCGAGAGGAGCCGTAATTGTTTTTGAGCTAGGACAGTTTTGAGTTTCGGATGTTCAATAAGTTTAACGAAGGAGTCCTTGCTGTAGTAGATTTTGGAGACGATGGATATTTTTTTTTTATCAAATCGGTTACATACCTCGTTGTATCCGTGTCTATTGCTTTGAATGTTAGACAACATATTTTGAATTTGATTCTCGCCTCAAGTGGAGATCAGGGGCAATTTCTTGGAATGGGGAAGATATGATCAAGTTTCCACTTCTGTGAGATCAGCTGGGTTGTTGGGTGTATAATGGCTTCAAAGGGCAACATGGTTTTTACTGGGAGACCCGGTAGGATGGCATTGCCTGCATCTATTCTAGACACTTGAGTGCACGAGTGACCACCTTGAATTGATCTTTTGAGAACCAATGTTTTAGTCTTTTTAATTATTGAAGCTGGAAGTTTGCTGTTTTAAGCAAGCTTGTTAAAGTGTGGGTCAAATGACAGTATGCCATGTCGGGGAGAAGATGTGGCCTGATGGCCAGAGCTGCTGACTTTGGAGCTCAACATCCTGTGATTCTGGGAAATCACTTAATCTCCCCGTGCCTACCAAAACAAGCATTTGCAATGCAATAGGTCTCGCAATTGCGAGATTTTGAGCTATTGGCATTGTACATGACAATGCCTTTTGTTTATGTGTTTAAAAAACATGCAGTAATAAAAGGCATTGTCATTTACAATTCCAATAGGTCAAAGTTTCTAAAATGCGAGACCTATTGCATTGCTAATGCTTGTTGTAAATATGGTGGCAATCACAGTGAAAAGGATTTTGCTGAATGGAGACCATTGAGCAGGCATTCCCAGTGTTTTCTAGTTGCTCATGACAGTTGAGTGTAGTTATCATAGTTGGGCTTCTCTAATTGTGAAAATAAATTGTGTGCACAAGGATATGAAGGTGCTCTGTGAAGGTTACATTGTGAAGTAGATCAATTTACAGACAGGGGTGCTTGTGTACCGTTCGTAAAGAAATAGTAAAAAAAAAAAAGACGAGCATGCAATATTGCAAAAATTATCTGCAGTCAGAGGCAGACACACAAGGCAGACACACAGAAAAGTGGAAGCCCAAATGAAACGTTTGCTATTTTACTTGCCAGGTCATGGCAACGAATGGGGTTTGACTCTTTCTGTTGGGCAGAACAATAGAGTGTAATTGGGATGAATATAAAGTAAGCAGACCACGCGATCAGGCAGGATATATTTTAAATACAGAATTAGAAATCCTGCCTGACTCCAGCAACTTAGAATTGTTCAACGTGCTTAACTGTGTAACCTGAGCACAACCCGCTTAAATCGCTACAAAGCAAATACATTGGTGCGCCTTTCTGTTCAGCAGTAAACCGGTGAATTATAAAATGTACTGCAGTGTGAATTTGAATCAGGTATACCTCACTGCTCTCACTTCATTAAACTGGTTTTACAGATAGAGGTGTGTGTGCTTTCGCACCAGGGGTCATGGGTGCCCCCTACTGCCAGCAATGCACCACTTTCAATGTGTGCAGCCAGCCTTCTGCCCCACACACAGCTATCTGAAAGAGCAATACATTCCTACTTCTACTGAATGTTTCAGAATGATGTTCAGGTGTCAGAGAGAGATTTTTAGATCTCATTATTTAACAAATTCTGCCAACTCTGACAGTTCATAATTTCAAAAGGCTCTCTTCAGTGTTCAGGCCATTCAGTATTCTTGCGCTTTGAAGCTCTGTCTCACGAAGCCTGTCATCGAAAGTCAGGGGTGGAAAGCTAGAAAATGAATACGATTAATTAAACTGGACGTTTTTACTTGTCTGCAGTGCCGTCCGCACACTGAAATTTCCTAGAGAGGCGTGGAGTTGGAAGAAGCAGTGCAGTCAGACAGTAGCAGTATGCAGCCACAACCTAAAATATTGTAGTGTAGCTCCTATTTCCCTAATAGGCTCTGCGCATTGGAATAATATATCCTATAGGTTTGACATAGGACTAAGGTCAGTATGTCCCTATCGAGTATATTAAACTTAATTACTTGTGCCAGCTAGCTCAGAGGCCACTAGAAAATTCTTGACGACAAGAAGGGAGTAGTTTCTGGCAGCCGCAAAACATGACCACTGTGTTTCCCTTACAGAATCAGGACGTGTCCCAGAGTCGTAGAAACAATAGATAACTATTTCACTCAGCTCAGTCGTGCATGTCTAGTTACTCTCAAAGTTACACAGAAATAACAGACGGGCGTTTCAATAAAGGATTTATTGAACAGTCTTGTTTCTGTTGTAAGTTAAATGTGCTGTTACGATCACAAGACAGTATGCGAGATAAATAATGTACAGAGTGAGCAGTAGAAATAAATAATACTGCGTTAGCATTATCTTTTCATCATATATGCATTTACATAAAATGACACAGCCTAAAAATGCGAGTACTCATACGATGCGTTTTTAGCCTAGTTCTACCCCAGTGTTCCTAACCTATCCTAGGTATAGGGAGAAGTAGAAGTAGGTGATGTAATCCTGACTAGAGTATACTAAGAGTATGTTAAGCTTAGTATGCCAAGAGTCCCTCTAGGTTCTAGTCTGCTCCATACCTGAAGAATGAGAGAGGTAGGAATCTCTTTCCCAGACTCGAACTCCAACACCCCGCAAGGGAAGTTAGATCACTGGAAGCTGGACTCTCTGCGTGCAGGAATGACAGCGTCTTCTCAGTGCGTCCGGCCGGGAATCGGGCTCCTCTGAAGTCGAGGTCTCCTCTGATTTACAGGGGTTTGGGAAGGTATATTTATACCTGAAAATGTTAGCATTGACGTGAGTTGGACAGCGAAAGACGTCATGAATGAACCCCTAAGGAATAATGGTTCATGCATAATATATGAGTCCTTGAAGAAATCAATAGTCCTGGGCAAGGGAAACTCCCGCAGCCTAAGGGTCTGTTTTTTCATGAACTCGTTGTGAGGCTAGGGTGGACGGATGTCGGGATCCATGCCTGTATTTGGAGTGCATGGTTTATGCCTAAATAAGGTCTGGGATTTTATGCCTATATAAGGGCAAGGCGAATTGTGCCTATATAAGGACATGAGTCTGGAAAGCCCGTTTATGGACACCCTAGGAAATATACAACACCCACTCCTCTTTCATGTGTACGATAATACTAAAATGCTAAACATATAAAATGCTAAAACATTAAAATGGAGTACTGCATATTAAAAATATTTTCTAAAAGCATTAAAAAACATATTAAAAATGCAAAAGGTACTGTACATCATTAAGCAATGCTTTTCATTTCCATCGTAAAGTTTGAAATAAATGCAATTGGAATGAAATATAAAAGCAATATTTACATATGACGAAAATGATCGATAAGTTGCACAAAATCAAAGTCATTTCCTGTCATAAAAATTAAATGAACTGTTCTAGACACACAAGATGACTAAGTGTCCCTGGAAGTACTGTCAAGTCCGTATTATAAGGCTAGTTCTACTTTAAGCAGATTGAAGTGCCATTTTCGTTCGAAAAAATGGGACAAAAGTTCAAATTTGGTAGAGTTCCAAGTTTTTTGAAAAATGAAGGCCAAATTGTTACTGCGTCTCTGGAACACAGTATGCTGAATCAGAGTCAGTTTACGGGTCTGGTGTAAACATGAGATCATCTATTTCAATAGACAAAACATCATCCACTGTCGTTGGTGTAAGTTGAAACACCTCGTGTAAAAGATTGACCGCACAAAGATGTGAAGCATCGCTCTCAGCATAGGTCGCCGCAGCAATGTTCGCGTCCGTTGTTACCTGTGTGCCTGGAGTTGTCTCTCGTACCTAAGCAGCTGCCGGAAGCGTCTGTGAGATCTCAATGAATGCTGACATCAGGATTGGTAGCCTCTGGGGACAACACAAAGCATGGGCCGTTATCGGTACCAGCAAAGTATCGACATCCTTTGGCGTGGCTGATGGATATGTTAGACAAGCGTCCAACACGCATTCTTCACCGCATAGCAGGCATCGTAGAACAGGTAAGATGCAATCTTGCCAGATTGGTCTAAATGACAGGAACCAAGTTGTATTAAGGTCCCGTAGACGAGTCATGCCCAATAGCTGTACTATTCGCTCACGGCACTTTCTTTCAAGGAGAGCTTTCTCTCCAGAATAGGCTGGCCATAGCGCAATAGCAGAAAGATGAATAAAATTCCGGCAACAAGTGCGAGAATTAATGGTATGCCACCAAACACCGAATGTGCAAAGTTGGGGATAATTCCAAGTATTGCCTGGAAAGGTGCTAATAGACCGGAGCAAATGCTCTTAAATACATGTACAATTCCGGTCGTATCTGACAAGTTAAAGATACGTGATATCATTTCTACGAAATGTATAGGGCAGTTTGTACGTATTAAAGTCTGTATCTCAGCCGAAGTCCTTGCTATTTGTAGATCATAGGTTTCTTTGTCCGAGGTCAAAGGCAATGTTTGCTGTAAAAGCATGGCTTTCATTCTGCTCAAAGTATGAAATCTTATAAAAGAGACGTTCAGCGAAGGCCATAGCGGCGACTCCCTGACTGTGTCTATTGGGGGAAACAATACTTGCATACAGCAAGTGACCCTGGAGTTGACCGTTACTAGATATGGGATGCCTGGCAACATTCCGCAGCAACTCTGATCATTCAACATGAGGTAACTCCCGTTAGAAAGTTGTACAAACGTTGGATTAATCACAGCAGCTGGTGTACCCCGCTGATGCAAGACAAATTTGCCACAGAACCATTACAAGCCCCGTGTAAAGAAATGTCCTGACACATAAGTGAACCGGTCAGTGCATGTTTACAGTTGGTACCGCTTAGAAACACTTCACGATCCCCCCTCCAACATCTATGTGTATACGGTAAATCCCAAGATGTCTTAATGTATTCCTTACCCAAACTTTCATATTTGCCTGCTTGCATTTGTCTGAGGCAATACTGAAACTGAAAAGTAGTCACAGGTAATGTTATTTTGCCATGAATAACCCATTCTGTAGCTGGTTTTTCTGCCACTGTGAATGGTAACTTCTCCAGTTTTTCAATGCTTAGCACTGTATACCTTGCTCCTCTTTGTGCCAATTCGATCTGTTTATCAGTGAGATTGTATTCTGCAAACTTAGCCGACGTGTTGATGAAACGCCAAGGCACATAGCCCGCTCGCAAAGATTGCAGCATCCAGCTCAATAACACTATAGAACGTAATTGGGATTGACCTTGTTGTAACATAGCCAAATCTTGTTCTAGAATGTCGATAGCAGAGGATACAATGCCATCCAATGAATATATTCTGGAGGACAAAATTGTTAACCCATTGTCGACCACAGAGAGTGTTTTCTCTAAATTAATACGATCAAGTTCACGTATTCGTTCTGCGGCCTCTATCTGTGACACTTTCCATGCTTCATTATAAGCAGCATAAATGCCGGCATATATGAAACGTTTTTGACGCGGTTTTCTTGGTCCAAGCAAGAATTCCCTAAGATCTGCGTCTCCTGTAAGTAAGGATAAGTGTTGTTTCACATCCTGTAGTGTAGATTTATGCAGCCAATCGAGGCATAATTTTCCTACACTATATGTTGTTACTACCCCCGGATGTTGTCTTTGGACATATCTTGGGTCTGGCCTATGTATAGTAAAACCCTGAGTTTTGTTCAAGAACCTTTCCTGACAGTTGTTTGTGTCTATGGGCCAGATCAACCATTTCTTCCAATTTGGATCAGATCTGTTGAGTTGTAGTATATTGTCAACTGTCACCACTGCCTTTGTATTATTATCACTGGCAGGTGTTGGCACAGAAGGTGATTTCATCTCTTTGATCTTGGCTAATCCAAGACAAGATGTTTGTTGGACGGTTTCATTCAAAAACAGTATTTGTTCAGGGATGATACAGGCTCTAAATAAAGCTTCTATACCCTGTACTTGCCAATCTTTACTACCCCAGACAGTTTTTGTCTCGATTGTGTCTTTCCATAAGTCGAAACCCTGTGTAGACAGTTGGGCAATAAATGCTGCAGAGTAAATCTGTTTCGTATTTGTTAACATAATTTTCAGACCTGTTTTGTTTACATTTCTATAGTAAAACATTTCTATAGTAAAGATGTATTGTATCCTGAAAAATATGGAAACTTACTAGCAAAGGTTTTTGAGCTACCTTGTGGTGGTGTAGGACAATGTTCCCATTGGTTAAACATAAACACATTTCTTGGATATGCAGTTTTATGCAAATAATGATGACCATAGTGGTTATAACAATACAGTTCTTCACAGTCTGATGAACCCTCTAAATATTCATTTTTAGAAAATGCAGCAGATTTTTCTAGATCAAACATTATGTCAGTCACAGTCTCAAAGTCCCAATCATCTGAATAGGTACTGGACGTAATTAAATCACTTAGTGAAATTTTAAACAAATGTGGAATGTTCAATTGTTCCGTTGGTCCGAAAATTTCATAATCTGTTTTGTCCCACACTATACCATCCTGTATAGGAACAGCTGTGATGTTCACTGATGACAAGTCTCTTGCTTCACGATGGGAAGATTTATGAGGTTTCAAAAGTACGTTTACGTCTTTTCCTTCACTGTTCACATGGATTTATCTGCCACTTATAAGCACGCTTACAGTTGTTACCAAAGCTAGCCAGAGCAGGAAAACAAATAGTCCAGATGTAATCCAGAGTTCAATCCATGGAGAAACCAGATAAGTCTTTTTCAGAAAGTGAATAAAGTCTTGTACTTGCTGCTTGAGTTTGAATGATGTTGGCGTCGTTTCAGGTTCACTTGGATCTTCTGAGAACGTATCAAAGTCAATGAAATAGCCAGAAGCAGTTCTGTCAATTGTTGGAATTGCATCAGGATTCGTTGAAATCACAGGAGACAGTTCATCACGTGTCACGTTGGTGTAGACAGGTGTATTTGGACGAACTGTTATTTGGTTGTCAAGAGGGATGAGTTCCATAGCTTGGTTGCTTAGCCCTTCATTTGTTACAGCTGAATTCTCGATTGTGATCAGTCTTTCAGTCTGAACCTCTTGAATAGTAGCGAGAGGAGTGCGTCTGCTACTAGGTCGGAGTCCACGAGGCCTACTGCTTAGTATTGGCCACATACTGTGGTTTGATCAGGTCGATGGACACAAATCTTTTCTCCTTTCTTCCAGCAAGGGGCGGCAGAAGTACTGTCCTTGTTCCTTGAACAGCTAGAACAGGTACCAGTTGTCTGTAAGAAGGTCCAAATTCCTTCTTGGCCGCAATTTTTCCTCTGACTAGATCCCCAACTTTCGGAATCCAGACAGGCCTTGCTGGGACCGCCGCTATTTCCCTAGTGGTGGTTGGCTGTAGGGATACGTTGCTTTGTTTCGTTCTTAATTTGTTAAGATCCTGTAAAACAGCCAAACGATCTTTGATATCAAAGGGTTTATTTTCCACCACTGTGCCTACGTGTTCTAAGTCTGGAACCCACATTCTTGTCCCAAATAGGACCTCATATGGAGTGACCCCCCCTAGAGAACTTCTTGGCAGATTGTTGAGAGCGCGCTGAACGCTATTGAGGTGTTTGACCCACCCATCACCCGAACCTAATACCCTAGCTGTTATAGACTGCTTTATGTCCCGGTTTTTCCTTTCCACAACAGAATTTCCCTCAGGATGGAATGGAAAGGAGTACCGCAATGCAACGCCCAGACTGGCCATGGCCTCCTTGTAAGCCCTAGAGTTAAATGCAGGACCCTGGTCAGAATGTAGCGTGCCTATTGCGTATATGCCGATAAAGACTCGCAAATCTTTTATAACAGTTCGAGCGTCAGCCGAGCGCTGAGGCCATAACCATAGGAACCTAGATTCAGTATTTGTGGGAATGCCTTTGTCCAGTGGGACGCCGGCGAGTAGATAGCCTAATGCTGTCTAACAGTGGTGTCTGTACTGGACTGCCGCATTCGCAGCATGGTGTCTGGTGGCTCTCTCGCTGTAATTTACAGTCTAAGCAGTTGTTGATAAATATGTGAATGTGTGTATTCATTCCAGGCCACCAGTACATCTCTTTTAATTTTAAAATTGTTTTAGAGATCCCTTGATGTGACAGACCCTCCCCCAAATGTGTTTCATAAATTAAGGCTGCTCTTTGTTCCATGTTTGGAATTACCCTATCCCCCATTCCAGGGATTCGAGCAAAAGGAACGTTGTTCGCATCAATTACATAAGAGTACTTGAGTGGAAACTTTTTTGGTAACGCTGCACTGCTGCCTTTGCTCGAAGCATTGACAGCTAACATTATCTCACCGTCTATTTTTGTTTTTGAACGAGTGATCGCAGCTACGGAAGCCGTCTGAACAGCCCCCTTTGCGGCTTCGTCAGCCAATGAATTCCCTGCAACGTGAACGCCATCACGCTGATGACTCAGTGTGTGAATCACGTGAGCCTTTGGTAGTTCGTTTTTCAACTGAACTACTTGTTCCCAAAGCAGTTTGTGCTTTATTGTGCCACCTTTCGCATCTTTGAAACCATTTTCAAGCCAGGTTCGTATATAGTCATTATACGACTGAACACAGTAAAAGGAATCGCACACGATTAGTGTGAGGAATTCTCGATCCGTACTTTCAAGTGCCAGTTTGAATGCCTGTAGTTCAGCTCGCTGAGCTGTACAATCACCTAGTGATTGAGTTTTTGTGACCATAGGTCTGAAGATGCCATTCCGCATGCGACCTTTAACGATAGCACACGCTGCACTGTAAGCTTGCTTACTCCCTGTTGCGGGCTGTGCGGATCCGTCAGTGTAAATTATGAATTCATACTGATCGAGAGGCAGAATCTCAGTGGGCAGAGGACATTCTTGTTCATATTGGAGAAATGCTTGTGTTTTTAAATCTGGATCAAAAACATATTCAACATTAGGTGCAGCAAGAGAATTAACCCATTGTATCCATCTCGGATGTAGTGCTTTAGCATTTGGAATGCTTGCTTTTGTGACCGCTTCTAAAGCTGGTACCGGGGTTACGACAATTATGCGTTTCCCTTGGGCTAAGGCTCTTTCTTTTGCTACAGCTGTTTGAACTGCTGTTAGAATTTTTTCAGTAGAACTGAATCGCATTTCCGCTTGTGTGTACAAATGTGATTTGTACGCGATTGGTACTTTTTCACCCTCATTGAAGGTTAAGTAGGTGAATCCACATTGACCCGAAATTATTCGAATCACCAAATGTCTTTGACTTACGCGTGTTTGTAAGTGATTTGTTGCTAACATGTTAGCCTGGAGTGAACGCAAAATTTCTGTGTGTTCGTTTGTCCAGTTTTTTATTGAAAAATCAGGTTTAATTAATGCGTAGAGAGGTTTAACCCTTTCTGCATAGTTTAGTATGTATGTTCTTCCAAAATTTAGGAAACCCAGAATGGATTGTAAGTTTTTTAGCGTCTTTGGAGGATGGAGCAGCGCACATTTCTCTGGAAAGTTTGCTGCCAAGCTCTTGCCTTCACTTGAAAGCTCATATCCCAAAAATAGGACATTGAGATGGGCAATTCGGGACTTTTTAAAGTTGAACTTGTAGCCCTCAGAGGCGAATCCCAATATAATGGTGCTCACCCTGTTCAAGTGTTTGTCCAAGTCATCATCTGTCAGATAGATGTCATCGACATAGGACAATGCCTCGTTGTCATAGATTTGTAGTAACTCCGTTACCCTCGCTGAGAATAAACCTGGGCTGTACTTGAACCCTTGTGGGAGTCGACAAAAGTGACGCTGGGTCCCCATTATGGAGAAATCCATTAAGTACCTACTTTCAGGTGCTATATTTTGACAAAAGAAACCATTTGAGATGTCTAATGTTGTTTTGTATTTTTTACGCACAATGTTATTCATTAATGCTGTGCTATGTGCATTTTGCACTGCAAAAGTTTTAGAACAAGTGTTTAAATGTCTGTAGTCCAAAACTAGACGATATGTATTGTCTGGTTTGGAGACAGGAAACAAAGGATTGTTCATGGAGGAGGTGCATGTTTCAATCACCCCTTGGTATTCAAGTTGATCTAAGATCTCCCTGACCTGTTTTTTAGCTTCTTGCTTAATAGGATACTGCCTTTGTGCAGTTGGTTCATGTTTCAGATTTATTTTATGGTGAGGTGAGTCCTCATCCCATCCTACATGATTTTTATATAATGCTGGAGCCTGGGCGATTGCCCATTTTCTGGCATATGTATATTTTAGGTGAATTGGTATGTCATTGGAGAAGGCAGGCATAATAATGTCCTCACCGTGTGGGCACTCCCTGACAAATTGTGGTGGCCAGTCCTTTTCTGCTAGAAGTATGTCATAACCCTTCGATAGTCTTTCCCAAAAGAGTGCTTTAACCTGTCTAGGTTTGTCTCCCTCCATCTGGAGTGTTATGTCAAATAACTTTTGTGGAGTACTAACCCTGGTGTCTACAGTCTCTACTGTAATGTACTCATTCAAGTCCACTATCTCCAGAAGTTCCTTCAGGTTCTGGCAAGCTATTGTGACTTCTGCTGCACTGTCCAGCATTGTCTGAGCCCATTCTCCGTTCTTGAGTTGTGTTCTCAGTATTCTCGGCATGTCTTACTTTCAGACCTGCTACTTTCTTTTTGGAGAATTGAGGTTTTGCTTTAGTTTTTGGAGCGTGTTTGTCGTCTTTCGATTTCACGCGTTCTTCTCTATGTTCTGTTCATCCTCTTCTTTCCGAAGTCTGTGATGAGACCTGAAAGGGACGAGAGGAACGTGTATCAGTATCTTGATACCTATCAGGTTTTCTCAAATTATCCCTATTCCTGAGGTTATACCTCCTTTCAGAGGGCTCCTTTTGAGGAGACCTACCTCGAGATTGAGAACCTTTCTCATTTGAATTTTGTTTAGTAGACTCCCACTTCTTTTTAGAAGATGTAGGAGTTTGTTTAATTGAGTCCTTCTCAGGACTTTCAGATAGTTTCGGCTTCACTGGTCTTCCACCCAAACTATCTCTGCCTAATTCTGCATAACATTGTTCTATTATTCTGGGTAGCTCTGTTTGATGTTCTGTAACATCAAATTCCCTTAATTTTTGTCGGATCGCCACTGCTGCTGCCTCCCCTTTAATATTAGATAATATTATTGTTGAGACCTGGTCGAAATTTTTCAGTAATTTCATACCTAAATTTAAAGCAGGCTCTGCCCCGTATTCATTTTGAATTTGTTTTAGAACATCAGGTATTACCGCAATTGATGGAATACCATGTGTTTTGGTATAGATGGCAGCAAAGACTGAGCCCCAAGTGGTGCAGTCTTCCAGTTGTGGTGTGATCCCCATTGGTAAACTAATGGTTAGGATTCTGTGTTTCTCATGTGGGCTGGTATTTGGAAATACTGCTTCGATTTGAGTAATTTTTTGAGCTATCCAAAATGGAATTTGCTCCCGCTTAGTGGGCATTTTACCCATGACTGCGTATAGAGTCTGTGGTGTAATTTTTAGAGTATTACCCTGGTGGGGGTTTTGATTTGGAATTGTTAATGGTGGTTGGACTGTAAAAGTCTGCATGACATATTGAACCAATTGTCTGTAGATTTTTATTAACTCTGTGAGTTGAGTAAGTAGTTCCTCATCTGACATTATTTCGATGTCGGGATGAGGTGTATAGCCGGCTAGAATCGGCCATGTTGCTCCTGGTCTACCTAGTGGACCGAGCCTGGTTATTTTTTTGTGATGTTTTAGGGCGCCTTTAAACCAGAGCTGATGCTCTTGGTATGTTAATGGAATTTCTATATCCTCGAAAGGAATGTATTCCTCTGGTGGTTCATCTTCTTTGTAGAAGTGAAATGTGTGAGTTACTGAATTGGATTCAGGAAATATTACCCATGAATAGAATACCTCTGTCTGAAAGGATTCATGTGCCTCAATCACGAAAACTGCTCTACCTCCTCTCGGTGATAGGCCATGTTTTATAAGTTTTAGAGTAATGGCTCTTCTTAAGTTTGTAGCCGTGGCGTATACTAACCCTGCCCACTCCAGACGTCTTTAGGAGTATATGGGTAGGGGTCTCTGAGAGAAAAAGAAGAAGCACGGCTGAGTTACTCAGTATCTAACGTTGAATTACTGCCTTACCAAACCGTTGGGCGCCATGTAGTGTAGCTCCTATTTCCCTAATAGGCTCTGCGCATTGGAATAATATATCCTATAGGTTTGACATAGGACTAAGGTCAGTATGTCCCTATCGAGTATATTAAACTTAATTACTTGTGCCAGCTAGCTCAGAGGCCACTAGAAACTTCTTGACGACAAGAAGGGAGTAGTTTCTGGCAGCCGCAAAACATGACCACTGTGTTTCCCTTACAGAATCAGGACGTGTCCCAGAGTCGTAGAAACAATAGATAACTATTTCACTCAGCTCAGTCGTGCATGTCTAGTTACTCTCAAAGTTACACAGAAATAACAGACGGGCGTTTCAATAAAGGATTTATTGAACAGTCTTGTTTCTGTTGTAAGTTAAATGTGCTGTTACGATCACAAGACAGTATGCGAGATAAATAATGTACAGAGTGAGCAGTAGAAATAAATAATACTGCGTTAGCATTATCTTTTCAGCATATATGCATTTACATAAAATGACACAGCCTAAAAATGCGAGTACTCATACGATGCGTTTCTAGCCTAGTTCTACCCCAGTGTTCCTAACCTATCCTAGGTATAGGGAGAAGTAGAAGTAGGTGATGTAATCCTGACTAGAGTATACTAAGAGTATGTTAAGCTTAGTATGCCAAGAGTCCCTCTAGGTTCTAGTCTGCTCCATACCTGAAGAATGAGAGAGGTAGGAATCTCTTTCCCAGACTCGAACTCCAACACCCCGCAAGGGAAGTTAGATCACTGGAAGCTGGAATCTCTGCGTGCAGGAATGACAGCGTCTTCTCAGTGCGTCCGGCCGGGAATCGGGCTCCTCTGAAGTCGAGGTCTCCTCTGATTTACAGGGGTTTGGGAAGGTATATTTATACCTGAAAATGTTAGCATTGACGTGAGTTGGACAGCGAAAGACGTCATGAATGAACCCCTAAGGAATAATGGTTCATGCATAATATATGAGTCCTTGAAGAAATCAATAGTCCTGGGCAAGGTAAACTCCCGCAGCCTAAGGGTCTGTTTTTTCATGAACTCGTTGTGAGGCTAGGGTGGACGGATGTCGGGATCCATGCCTGTATTTGGAGTGCATGGTTTATGCCTAAATAAGGTCTGGGATTTTATGCCTATATAAGGGCAAGGCGAATTGTGACTATATAAGGACATGAGTCTGGAAAGCCCGTTTATGGACACCCTAGGAAATATACAACAATATCGACAGTGTGTACACGGACAATAATTTAGTAGGGGTTGTTGTTGATGTTTAAGAGTGGGAGGTGCACTTGTGGACCACGTACAGACATGTAGTTGTGGTCCTACAGTGCTTAATTTGTGCCGGTGGGGGTAGGGTGACCAGATTCTGAGATGCAAAAACCGTGAGAGGCCAGATGTAAAAGTAGGACTAAAGCCTTTAGCCATACTTCTATGTCTGTCCTGTCCCGATTTTTGCATAGCCTTATAAATATGTGCGCACACACACACACACACACGCACACACACACACATACACACAGATAAATATATAGCCACACATTAGCTACATATGTATATATGTTTTTATGTATATTAGGTGAGTGTCACAGTGACAACATTAACGTGTTAAACTAAAAAAAACACAGCAATTCACCCATTATAGTTAGCAGCACTAACCATAACTTGCGCCCACGCCATGCACTGCTTATGACCTCACATATGACATCACTCATGACATGTTCTATGACATCATTTAGGACATCACTGATGACATTTCAAATGACATAATTGATGATGATTGATTCATTGTGGAACTACACTTACATGTGTTTAAAACACCTCCCGATGGCAACACCCATGCATAATAGGGTGTGCACAGCAGCTGATAGAAGTGTGTATTAAAGTATAAACATGCACTTAACTCTGTGCAAAGATCCCTCTCTTGCATTACAGTTACCTATACTACAGCCTGCAACACCTCACTGTTGCATGACAACTAACCATACCTGCATTGCAAAATAATTGGTTCCTTTATTACCAACTCTCTATAGGATAAACGTTTTACAAAGTACCATTCACATACATATACATGTAATAGCATATTCACAATCCCTCAACATGGTACTGCCAGTTTTATTGGATTTTGCAATACTATAATAAATTTCTAATAAGTATTAAGAAAACGAATCCAAAGTAACTTTAAACTTATTTATTACAACAAAAGAATTTAACAACATTACAAAACTACAACAACTACATTAAGAAACAATATAAACAACTATAACATGGAAAAAACACAACTTTAAAATACATAATATTTTTTCTGATGCTCATAAGCACCTCCTAAACACACCCCCTTTTCACTTTTTTGCCTACTGGATTTTGATGTAGGTAGCGCTTCTTTTTCAGTCTTTTAGCCACCTTAGTTTACCAAAGAGTCTTTAGATTTGTGCTGTGTTATCATAGAATAGGTGGCAAAAAATTCTCAGCAAAGCAGCATACCTATATAGACAATCCACAAAGTCTAGCTCGTCCAGAGTTAGCTCGTGCTGCTGAAGTACTCAGCTGTTCAGGCAACTTCACATCCTTCCAACCTAAATTCACTGTGCCTAAAGACTTAGGGACTGATTTAGATTTTGGCGGATCTAGTACTGCTGTCACTTTTTTAACGTTTTCGCAACCTGCCTACTTGGTGGTCCGCCTGCTTGATTTAGATGTTGGCGGGTGCATGGATGAAAAGCCATCCGAGTGCCACCAGCTCTGCCAGGATTTCCCTCCCAATTCGACAGCGCAGTAGGCAAAAATGGCTGTCGGAGGTAGTACAGCCAGGATTACCGCCGGCCTAATCACAATGTGCCTTGCCGTCGGGACAACTGTGGTGGGATACCTCCATACTTGAGTTGGCGGATTAGAAGGAAATGAGGTAAAAACATACCTTTTTTACTGTTTCCTACTTCTGTTTCCGTCTTGAACCCTATTGTCCACATCCACCCTTTGCTGCTACAACTTGACCACGACGAAAATCAACTCTGTTGTCACCATGGTCAAAGGTAAGTTTTTTACATGTGTCTTACTATGTTAACATTTCCTTTAGCCTTGTGTATTTTTACATTGCCCTTACATGCAATTTTATTCTTACGTGTAATGCATTAGTGTTCATTTTACAACTTATCATTGTAAAATGAAACACCTGTATTGCAACTTTTTTTGTCTAATATTGTGATGGTTATGGGTGTTGTGTTTGTGGTGCAATTGGGTGTACATTCAATAGTGGCATGACAATTTACCTGTATATATTTTTAAATCAAACACAACCTATAAGTGTAGTGACACATTATAAAAGTGGTATACTTACGAGTCTCCACTCCACTCCACCAGGGACTCACTCCATCAGGAAACTGCAGCTAGGACAACACCAGCACAATGGGAAATCTAAATTGGCTTGGCGCAAACCCGCTAGCTTAACAAAGACAGAGTACTGTTAGCCAGCAAATGAGTCCACCACATCGACAGAGGTGCACCGCTTATACGACGGTAAACAGTTTGTCAATGTGGATGGTAGTTCAGCCGTGTACACTGCTAAATACGGCAGGTGGGACTCCGTCAGCTCGCTGGAGTATTTGTAACTGCCACCACGGAAGGATGATGGGAGTCCCACCAAGATCTAAATCAGGCCCTTAGTTAATTGCTGAACAACACAATAGCCCTGCTTCTTTTAACAAGGCTCTTCTTTGCTGCTTATGGAAGCAGATAATTATTTCCTCAGAGAAATGTTTCCATTTTCCTCTTAAAAAATGACAAAAATAACCAAAAAGATAAAAGTTACATACAGGCAAATAATTGATAAAAGTGATCCATTTGTATATTTTGTAAACATTTCTGCGTTTTTCACTCACAATCACATATTATATCTAATGCACCAGTAACTTGTTCTTCCTTTCTCCTGAAAAATTCCACACCCTCACCCAGTGCGCTTTTTTAACAAATAAATCAGAGCATGCTATCAAACCTTGTATCATAAAAGTTTATAAAGTAACACATTTCTCTTGAGACACCTTTGCTAACACTCACAGCAGCTTTTCACTTTAGGAGTAGCGATATCACCACTCAAACATTTCATATGACTAAAGTATATGTACAATGAGGTTCATAACAACAGTACAGCTTGTATTATTACATTCTTTGTTTTATAATTTGAGAAAAACTGCTTCCTTTACGGACAACTACACAGAATTTATACATTTAATTTTTTAAAACAATCTGCAAACCATACTCATATCTCTCTACATTGTAATCTGTATTTCTCAAAACCTATAATTAAGACATCTACAACTCCCCAAACAACTTTTCACTCTGTAAACATACTGTAGAATAAGTGTACCAACATTAGTATATGTACTAACACAACACAAGAAAGTTTCTGAAATATATTGCTAAAAACCTGAACTTGGAGTTCTTTCTTAACTGCCAATGTCCACACTAGTCTCTTTCAACTCCAGATAAATTAACTTCTGCTGACCACAACTGAAAGAGACTCCCTTTTCCTCCAAAGCACCAAGGACAAACTGAGCTATCTCTGGTTTTGCACCCAATCACATCACAGCACTTCTCCAACCATGTAATAAGAATGATAACTATTGGTTGAGCCTTAGCCCTTTTTTTCACTTCTCCCCATACGATCTCACGACACTACAGCAGCATCGTAAAATACCTTGTGGCAGGCCTAGTCATTTTCCATGCAACTCTCGCAAGAGGATCGCAGGATCACAAACGTCTCGTGCCAGGCTTTCCTATGCGAGTCTAGAAAGATGCTCACAAGATCAAATGAATCCCATATAAAATAACCATCTACTCATCACAGTACTTATCTCTGACACACTTCCTCCCAAAAACAAGCATCAGAATATGCATTCCTACACATGTAGTGTATTGTGAACTCATCTACTCTTTTTGGTATTTACGATTCAACAAGAGTCCAGCGAGAGCGTAAAAATTAGTTTAAAAAAATAGTTTTATTTTCTTCACAGTAGTTATCCTTTAGACACCTCCTCTGTGTAGTCTGCACATAAACAACAGTCTCAATTAAAACATCTCTCTTGGGACAGATTTTCTGTACCCCACTACTGTTTTTGTTTTTAACAATCCTGCTCTTTATAAACGGGCTGGTGGCGTACTTGGCCGACTGCGAGAATGATGCACCAAGTTTTGGAGGTGTTAAGATACCGGCCCTACTGTTTGCGGATGACACCCTCCTGATTTCTAGATCTCCGATAGGCCTTCAAAAGCTTCTTGCTCAGTTCGGGTGTTTCTGCAAGCAGAGGAGGTTGGAGGTTAACATCAGCAAGACCAAGTACATGGTCCTTAACCCTTGTCCAACTTCCAGGGCAAACCCTGAAGTGCATGGAGCCCGGCTGGAGCGAATTTCAATATTTGATTACTTGAGGGTCACACTAACCGAACATTTTGATTGGTCTCCGCATATTGTAAAATGCAAGTTGAAGCTCGAACAGTACTCAGGTGGAATTATTAGGTCCCTCAGGGGCTCCCAATTTCGTCCTATTTCCCCAGCATTATACATTTACAATATTCAAGCTGTGGGGGCTGCATCATATGGAGCGGGACTTTGTTGCCACAAAGATTGTAGCTCGCTGGATAAAGTTGAGAACCGCTTTATACGTTCATTGACTGACCTTCCTGTTAGCACCCCGCTCATTCCTCTGCACCTAGACTTGGGACCGAGAGCACTTAGTTCAAAAATAGGGCTTAGATCTTTATTGTATTGGCGCAGAATTTGTGTGGCACCGGAGCTATTAGCCTATCGGCAGGGCCTAGAGGAAGTTCTCAGATTACCTGGTTCCCTAAAAATACCATGGGTCAGGTACATCCAACAATCCTTTACCCAACTAGGCTGTGCAAATCATTGGATCACTCTAACAAACCTCAGCTGGGTCATTAAGGCTGCCATTAAGAGCTGGTACTGGCAGCATAGGACACTTACTTACATTGGGCAAGCAAGAATAGGTTCTCTAACTAATGTATTTCTAGAATTGAAAGTAGATTTTACACTGGCACCCTTTTTTGATGAGGTTGAGCCCCTATCAGCTAAGACATTATATTTGAAATTTCGTTATGGGACCCTTCCTCTGTGTTCTTTTAATCCTAAATGGCGGCGAGTTTCTAGGGATCTGGAAGGAACTTGCCCTCTTTGTGCTGGATCCAATGAAACCATCGAACATGTTCTGCTCTTTTGCCCAGCTTACAGGGGATATCGGAGAAAATGGATACTTCCACTTTGCTGGCTCCTGTGCATACAAGATTATAGAACAGTTATCAGGATTTTGAGAACTGATTCCAGGCAATCCATAGTGTTTGCAGTCTCACAGTATCTACTTTGCATGTGGAGATGAAGGTCCAAATATCTGCAGTCCAGCGATCCTGGTTCCACTGCAGTTTGACTTGCACACATTCTGTATGTAAATTGTTGTTCTTGCTGGGATGATTTTTGTAGTCATTTAACCAAGTATCAATTGATTGAACTAATCATGTGTTTTATGTACTTTTATGGCCTTGTGCCGATAAAGGGAAGGTTGGATTTATTGCAGATGCAGCAAGGTTGCGTAAAGTAGTGGGCAAGTAACTATAATCAAATATTTACACTAGCCGCACATAATAATCAAGTTGTCCCTTTCTGTATTTTCCTATGGTCTATTGATGGTTGAACATACTGGGGGTTGCATTTTGCATACAATATAAGTTATGTTACGGAATGAGACTGCTCATGTTTATGCTGCTAGTGTTAGTTGCTCTTGTAAATTTTGCACATTTATTATTGAGATATCTTTGCTACAACCATAGGATGATGACAGTTGACGTTGTTTTTCGGATATTTGCACATGGTTTAATGGCAAGTTGTTTTACATAGTATTGTTATTTAGGAGGACTTATCTTGGAGATTTTAACATTTGTAACTTTTTAATTGCGATTTTAATGGAATTGTTACAATAAATTGTATGTTTCTTTTATGGTTTTTTAACCGAATAAAGATCCTTGTACAATTCCACGAGCCTCCCATTTGCATGGGAGTACCCAAAGACATGCCTTCAGCCATGTATTTCTCTGTGTCTTCTGAGAGTTTCGCGAGCTCCAGCACATTTAGGGGCTGATTCCGATCTCGGCCGGTAGTGCTCCGAATCGGATTCGGATTCACCGGATCCGATTCGGAGCCCTGTTTCCCGACCGAATCGTACGTGGGTCCGGCCGAGCGAGTACGATGCAAGCACCCGCAAAATCGCCGACCGACTCGAACGCGGCTTCAACACGCTCCGACCGACTCGCATGGACACGACTCGCACCGCGCTATGGAGACGTTTCCTGGCCGGGTAAGTACGATGCGCGCCGCGAGCAGTCCGATCGACTCGCGCCGTCCGGCTCGAAAAAGCTGTCAGAGCCGGACTTTGGGGGTCCGCGTCGGACCCCCCTGTACGCGTAGGCACGCGAGTCGCACACAGGGGGGACCCCCCTACCTGTGCATGTACGCCACGATGCGCATGGACGCGTACACGCTGTAGGGGGCGTCCTTGTCCGCCTCGCACCCATTGAGTCAATGGGAGCCCGCGTACGCGTTGTACGACAGGCTCCCATTGACTTCAATGGGAGTCCGACCGAATCGAGTTCGATAGCATGCGTGCGCATCGTACTCGTTTGGTCGGACTGCTAGGGTCCGATTCGGTCGGAATTCTCTCCGGGTCCGGCTCGGTCGGAGAGATTTCCGGCCCGAATCGGAATCGGCCCCTTAGTGTATTTCTCATGGACAACAGGTCTGTATCCTACAGTGTAGATAGTAGAGTATTCAAACACCTAAGCATGTGCACTCACACCTTTCTCTATGAACAATTTTCTCCACCACCCTTAACCTTTTTTTCACAATCTCGCAATACTCTCGCAAGATAGTCATTTTTTAAATCACATATTGTACACTCTCCTTCCTCACAGTACTTACAAATTTTACTTTCTTCTCCTAGAACTATAGGAAAAAGTGACCACGTCAGTCTCTCTCCAGAGTGGTAAGCATATATACTAAGATGTGCAAAAGAACTGCTCTCTCCAGCAGCTGACAGCAGTGCGTTGTACACTATGATGATGCATTTGCATCTGTGCCAAAACCTGTCTCATATAAAAATCTTTATGCTACAATGGGAAGAAGCACTAATCTCTCTATAGTACCTTAAACATACATGTACATGCAGCAGAACGGTTACAGTTCTTAATGATGGAACTGCCACTTTAAGTCAACATTGCAAGATTGTAGTAAGATTGAAATCTTTAAAAGCTATTAAGGAAATAAATATGTAGTAACTTTAAAAATCTTATAAAACAAAACAATTTAACATTACATACAACTACACTAACATACTACAGTTAAAAGAAAACAACAAACTTTACTAATTTATAACATTATATTGTCACTCTCATCACCAGGCAACAACATCTCCTCCCCTTTTGCTTCATTTGCTTAATGGATTTTGATGTACGTAGATCTTCTTTTCTGTTCTTTCAGTCACCCTAGCCTGCCAAATAATATCTCCTTTAATAAAGTGTGCAAAAAGAAGTTCACCCGGGAAATTAGAATCGACCAGTGTGTTACATCCATTACAGGAATGTAAAAGTATTGTAGATGCAGTCATTCTGAATTGATAGCTAAGACAAACTTAGCTTGTGCAGCCAAACTACACTGTTCTTCGGCTGCCTACACATTGTTTCAACTGGCAGGTACAATCTCTCCCTAGGTACTTACTGCTCAAGCAGATAACAACCCTGCTTATATAAATAAAACACTTTTTTGATGTTTAAGTAAGCAAATCATTTTGTCAGTAAAAACAAGTAGAGCTACAGATAACAAGCTTCTTCAAGGGTACAGATGTCCCTGTAGGCAGTAAGAACAACATCAGTTGTGCAAAAAAAAAATGTCCTGACTTTCCACACAGTTACTGTTCCATCTTTCTTTTAAATTAAACAATTTTTGTTT
Source organism: Calotriton arnoldi (assembly GCA_963921515.1). Lineage (NCBI taxonomy): Eukaryota > Metazoa > Chordata > Amphibia > Caudata > Salamandridae > Calotriton > Calotriton arnoldi. The sequence continues at coordinate 20,935 of CAWUFW010024821.1, read as the reverse complement.
TCCTCCTCCATATATAGTGTGACATGGAACTTCTGTTTTCAGAGCTTCTGATTTCCATTTTCCTCATAAAAAAAGACTAAATACCCAAAAATTTAAAGTTACATACAGATCAATAATTGATAACAATTATACATCACTATATTCTCTGAAGATTTCTACATTTTTCATCACAATCATATATTTATTTGTACTGTATCACCAACTTAACAATTTGTTTCTCTTAAAAAATTCCACACCCTCAAAAACTGCTTATTTATCCAAAATTAAATTATAACATGCCTTCAAACATGGTTCCATAACAATTTGTAAAGTAACACATTCCTCTTCTCACCTACCTGTTAGCACAGTGTTTTACTCTAGAAATAGCAATATCTCCACTCAAACATCTCACAGGGGTGAAATACGTGTACAGTAAGGTTCATAAAAATACTAGGCCTTGTAATAAAAGATTGCAAAATCTTTGTTTTAGAATTTCAGAAATACTGCCTCTTGTACTTACAACTACGTACTGATTGAACGTTTAATTTTTTAACACAATGTCCAATACTTGGTGATATCTCTCTACATTTTAAAGTCTACCTCTCAAATCCTATATTAAGAAACATATACCTATACAAACCGCTTTTAACACACTAAACCATGTATAGAATAGGTTTAACAACAGTGCTGCACTTATTAACAATTCTCAACAAAGTTCCTAAAGTATATTTTTAAATACCTTATATGCAACTGAAGACACCAGTCTGTCTCAGTTCCAAATTCAGACACCTCTGTGGAGCACAACTCCAACAGACTTCCTTCTCCACCAAACCACCAAGAACAATGTGAACTATCTCTGGTTCTGCACACAATCACAGCATAGCATTTTGTCAACCATGTAATAAGAATGGTAACTATTGGTTGATCCTTGGCCCTTTTTTCTACTTCTCCCCATTAGGATCTCGCAAGACTCTTGTTGGATCGTAAAACACTTGTGGCAGGCTTAGTAATTTTCCTTCAGGTGTCGCGAGCCTCTCACGAGATCGTACGTGTCCATACAGCAAGCTTCACTCCTTGAAGCTTGTGAGCTATTCTCGCAAGTTTCTTGTGGCATCGCAAATACATTTTAAGGAAATAGTAGTATGTGGGACAGAGTATCCTCTCCACTGAGACACCCATCTCTTACATGACAGGTGTGTGTAGTTGGGTGTGGGGAGAGACTGGCCTTTCTACACAGACCTCTATCTCATATGACAGGTGTATGCAGTAATGTGTGTGGAGGAACTGGCCTCTCCACTGAGACCCCTTTCTTGGATGACAGGTGTCTGTAGTAGGATGTCTGGATGGACTGGCCCTCTGCTGAGACCTCTCTCTTCAATAACAAATGTACATACTAGAGACTGGCCCCTCTGTTGACACCTCTCTCTTGAATTACAAGTATACATAGTAGGGTATGGTCAGAGATTGGTCTCTTCACTTAGACCTCTCTCATAGATCACAGGTGTGAGTAGAAGAGTGTAGGGAGGGCCTGGCCTCTACAGTCAAACCTCTGTCATGCATGATGGGTGTGCGTACTAGAGTATGTGGAAGGAGTGAACTCTCCGCAGAGACCTCTCTTGGATGACGAGTGTGCGTAGTAGAGTATAGAGAGTAAATGGCATCTCTTGGATGATGGGTGTTTGTAGTAGGTTGTGAGTAGAGACTGGCCTCTTCCCTCAGACATGAAAGTTATGCATTGTAGGGTGTCTGATGAACTGCTCTCTCTTTCCGCACCTCTTTCTCAGATAACAGAAGTGCATAATAAGGTGTGTACATGAACTGCTTTCTGCTTCCAGACCTCTCTCTCAGATGATGGGTTTGCGTAGTAGGGTGTATGGAGAGAGACAGGCCTCTCCACTAAATCCTCTCTCTCAGATGATGGGTGTGCATATTAGGGTGTGTACATGTACTGGCCTCTTCTGTCACGCCTCTGTCTCAGATGCAGATGTGCGTGGTAGGCTGGAGAGATACTGGCCTCTCCGCTGAGATCTTGCTTTTGGATTATGTTTGTGCATAGTTTTTTCTTTCCAGGGACTGTTCTTCCTGCTAACACCCCTCTCTCTGATAACGGGTGTTCATAGTAGGGTATAGGAAGAGCCTATATGCTACTCACAACGCTTACAAAGCCGATGGGTGCAAACAGTAGACTCTGATATACACCATCTCCAGTAAGACTCCTTCACTTAGTAACAAGTGTGTATACTAGAGTGTATTCCAATAGAGGCCATTTCAATTCTAATATTCCACCAGCCAGCCAATCAGAGCACTCGCTTTCGTGGGACTCACGGGAGCCTCTCGCACCTGAGAGAGCATTAAGGCTCACAGGAAAAACAGGCTTCTTGTCCAATCACAGGGCTTCATTTTTTATTTTGCGCTCTCGTGGGAGGCTCGCAGGCCTCTCTTGAGCCCAACTGCCACAATATACACTTTTTTTTGCCCTTAATATCTCAAAAACTACTGAATGGATTTACACCAAATCACAAAAAGCACAATCTGCGAAGCAAGATCTAACTTCCTGCCAAATTTTGTGCAATTCCATTCTGTAGTTTTTGTTAAAACCTGTCTTAAAAAAGTCTATGGAAAATATATGGAGATTTTACGTTTTGGGACCCCCATTTTTTTCAGCCCCTGCTTGAGGGATCACCCCAAAACTTTCCAGGAAGGAGCTCAGGCAAATAAACTTTTTGGGGAAAGTTTTGTGGAGATTTGACAAACGGGGCCAAACTTATTAGCAAACCCAAAAACTCTCTTTCTATGGAAAAGCAGACCTAACTATAACTACGTACTGATGACTGCCAGTAGATAATATATGCTAAATGTGTATATATATATATATATATTCACTGAAAAAACCACAGGTTTCAGGGACGTTATAGTTAGTTGGACATTTCACTCGTACAAAACCGGAGAAATTTGGCTGTTATAGTTAGTTGAGCTAACTATAACTCGCGCCCCCGCAATGCACTGCTGATGACATCACATATTACATCACTCATGACAAGGTCAATGACATCACTGATGACATCACTGATGACATCTCAAATGACATCACTCATGACATCATCCAGTGACTGTGTGTTTCTGTAAAGTTTAAATATGTTTTTTATATATCTATATATGCCAAGGTGTATTGAAGAATGAGTGGGTGTGTGAGTGTCTGAATGGATGATTTAGTAGGTGCGTGACTAACTGTATAAGTGAGTAATTAAACGTGTCTTACTGAATGCATGGGTTAGTGACTAAACTGTGTGAATGTCTGTATCAGTCTGTCAGTTGGTGTGTAAGCGGCTGCATGGCTTGGTGAGTAGCTACATGAGTGTCTACATGGGTTAATGATTGGTTGTCTGAGTATCTGTATGGGTGCCTGAGTGTCTGTGTGGGTGGGTGGGGGGTGTGTGACTGTGCATAGATGTGTGAGTGGGTAATTCACTGGGTGTACGAGTTCAAGAGTGCATCTGTGAAGGGCTGTATGGGTGGGTGAGTGTGTGTATGGGTGTGTTGGTGAGTGAATGGATATCTCAGTGGTACATGTGTGAGTAACTACATATGTGAAAGGCAGTATATGTGAGTGCTGGACTATATAAATGACTATATGTGAGAGTGAGTGATTGTGAGAGTAGTTTGATGGATGAGTGTGTGCTTTTGTCAGTGATTGTATAAGAGAGTAATTATGTGTTAGTATCTGTATGAATAAGTGAGGTGGTGTGTGTATAACTGTATAGGTGAGTAAATGGGAGTGTGATTGATTCTTTGCATGACTGACTAGGTGTGTGAGTAACTCTATGGTTAGTGGTGTTGTGTGAGTATCTTTATAGGTATATGAGTGCATATTTCAGTGGCTATATTGATGAGTGACTGCTTGTATGAGTGACTGTATGGGTAAGTGGATGTGTGTGTAGACCTATGAATCAGTGAGTGGGTATGTACTAACTGGTATTGGTGTGTCTATGGTTTTGAGAATGGTAGTCTGTATTTTAGAGGGGATGTATCAAAGGTTATATTAGGGTGTGAGGAGGTGCATCAGATGATCACGTGGATGATGTCATCAGTGATGTCATTTGAGATGTCATCAGTGATGTTATCAGTGATGTCACTGACCATGTTATGAGTGATGTAATATGTGACGTCATCAGCAGTGCATTGCGGGGGCGCGAGTGATAGTTAGCTAAACTAACTATAACAGCCAAATTTCTCTGGTTTTGTCCAAGTGAAATGTCCAACTAACTATAACGTCCCTGAAACCTGTGGTTTTTTTCAGTGAATTTCTGAGGTTTTTTAAATGCTAATTTCTAACTATAACATCCCTGAAACCTCTGTTTTTTTAGTGAATTTCAAAGGTTTTTTAACTGCTAATTCCTAACTATAACATCCATGAAACCTCTGGTTTTTTCAGTGAATTTGTAAGGTTTTTTAAATGCTAATTTCTAAATATGCCTACATAGGTAGGACATGTGCAGAAAGATGAAGAAAGGCGCAGAAAGAACCAAGAGATGTGCAGAAAGAACCAACAGAGGTGCAGAAAGAGGCCTACTTTGACTGTACCTTACAACAGACTCATACAAAGTACCCTAATCACTAATCCTTCTCCAAAGATGTCTTAAACCTCACTTTTCTCTTGAAGGTTCACTATTAATCGACTGCTCAGAATGTTAGGCCTACCAAATATAAAACAGCAATCCTAAGCATATCACTGTTGTAAGTCTGACCAAGTTTGTGAAGGTATGCATGCGTGTCTATGCTTTTACCTAGTGACATGTTAAATTAAAATAAACATGCAAACACTTAAACACCTGTGTTTCAAACAGCATACTCTGTAAATTTGTGTAAAAGAAGGTGTATGCATTTTTTTCTGCTCACAATACAGGGCACATGGGTATTCAATAGTATATTTGAGGGGCTCTATAACACATGTATACATAAGACATGTCTGCCTGTGCAACCGAATGACAGAGCAGAACTGAGAAGATTTGACCACCTATTGGAGAAGTTACCAGCTTTTTAAGCTACCATCTTCAGATGCATAACACATGTAAGAATACATATACAAGTAGACATATACCTCAGTCACGAGAGCACGCAGACCTTTAAACTTGACAGCTTGCACTTCCTATTTGAGTACAGAAGGAGGCAAGAGAAGTACAGAAACAGGCAAAAGAGGTGCAGAAAGAAGCAATAGCAGTGCAGAAAGAACCAACAGAGGTGCAGAAGGAGGCAAGAGGGGTGCAGAAAGAGGCAAGAGGGGTGCCGAAATTTGCAAGAGAGGTGCAGAAAGAAGCAACAGAGGTGCGGAAGGAGACAAGAGAACTGCAGAAAGAGGGAAGAGAGTTGCAGAAACAGGCAAAAGGGTACAGAAACAGGGAACAGGTGGGCAGACTGAGGCAAGAGAGGTGCAGAAAGAGGGAAGAGGGGTACAGAAAGTGGCAAGAGGGATCCAGAAATTTGGAACAGAGGTGCAGAAAGAAGCAAGAGCAGTGCAAAAAGAACCAACAGAGGTCCAAAAAGAGGCAAGAGGGGTGCAGAAAGGGGTAGGAGAGGTGCACAAAGAGGCAAGAGGGGTACAGAAAGAGGCAGGAGGGGTGCAGAATGAAGGAAGAGAAGTGCAGAAAGAAGAAACAGAGTTTCTGAAAGAGGCACGAAGTGTGCAGAAAGAGGCAAGAGAAGTACAGAAAGAAGCAACTGAGGTACAGAAAGAGGCAAGAGTGGTGCAGAAAGAGGGAAGAGGGGTGCAGAAAAAGGCAAGAGGGGTGCAGAAAGAAGCAAGTGAGGTGCAGAAAGAGGTAGGAGAGGTCCAGAAAGAGGCAAGAGAGGTGCAAAAACAGGCAAGAGAAGTGCAGAAAGAGGCAAGAGAATTGCTGAAAGAAGCAACAGAGGTGTAGAAAGAAGCAAGAGAAGTGCAGAAAGAGGCAAGTGAGGTGCAGAAAGAGGCAAGAGAGGTACAGAAAGAGGGAAGACGAGTGCAGAAAGAGACAACAGGGGTGCAGAAAGAAGCAAGACAGGTGCAGAAAGAAGCATGAGAAGTGCAGAATGAAGCAATAGGGTGCAGAAAGAGGCAAGAGAAGTGCAGAAAGAAGTAACAGAGGTACAGAAGGAGGCAAGAGAACTGCAGAAAGAGGCAAGAGACATGCAGAAACAGGCAAAAGAGGTACAGAAAGAGGGAACAGGGGTGCAGATAGAGGCAAGAGAGGTGCAGAAAGAGGTAAGAGGGGTGCTGAAGGAGGCAAGACGGGTGCAAAAACTTGCAAGAGAGGTGCAGAAAGAAGCAAGAATAGTGCAAAAGAACCAACAGAGGTGCAGAAAGAGGCAAGAGAGGTGGACAAAAAGGGAAGAGGGGTACAGAAATAGGCAAGAGGGATGTAGAAATTTGCAAAAGAGGTGAAGTGCAGAAAGAACCAACAGAGGTGCAAAAAGAGGCTTATGACATATTGATCCACGCAGTACCATTTGCTTCTATAGAATCTTAGGGTCCACCACTGGCGTGCTTGCCGCAGGGAGTGGAGAGGTACGCTGTGTGGGCACATATGCGCTGTGAAATGCCGGTCTGTCTTCAGGTCCCTCTGACCCATGACGTGAGCCTTGCAAACCATTGCAGAAGCCTGTCCTGCGGTACTGTCACTTGCTAAGTATCTACATGCATTGTACCAAAGAGCTCGGGGACAAGATGGCATGACTTCACAAATGTTTAGAGTTAGGTACAAAACAAGCGGGAGAATTAGAAAAAAAATATATATATATATAATGAGACTAAAACAGGAACATATAGAAAAGACAAGGGGGCGTGAGGAGGCTGACAGTTGGAGTGTTCAAAAAAGGCAAGTAAAGTAGAAAACAGAGAAGATGCACACATGGAAAATGGGAAAAGATGGGCAGAGAGGCAGGAGGGGAAAAGAGACAGAGTGGTCAACTGTCACAAAAGGCAGGCAGAAAAGATTAAGATAGATAGAAAATGAGACAAGACAGACAGAAACAAAGGTAACAAGGGAAACACGCAGATAAAAAAAAAAAAATCACAACAAAGAGACAGTTACAGTGAGCTATGGCTAAAGCGGAGGCAGGCAGATAGAAAAAAAGGCAAAAGGATGAACGAATATTCAGACGGACAGGTGCCACGCAGCAAAGAGACACAGGAAGGCAGATAAAAGGCGGAGAAAAGCTAGCTATGGAAAAAGTAAAAGCAAACAGAGAATGACAACATGGCAGGCAGACAGTTAAAGAAGGGATACACACAAGTAAACCAAGAGGGGAAAATGAAGAAAGGCAGGATAAGGGACAGATACAATAATATTAAAAAAACAGGCAGTTAAAAAAAGCTAAAAAATAGGTTTAACCAGGCAGACAGACAAATAAAAAAATGACGAAAGACAGACTGAAAAGTAGAACAACCATTAAGCAGTAGGACAGAGAATGAGCAAACGGCACACAGACACAAAAGGGTAAAAAGAAATTCGGCAAAAGACAAATGGAATGACAAGCGGATGGGAACTCAGACAGAAAATGGCAACCACACATTCGGGCAGCCATGCACAGCTTGAACATAGGAGAGTCGGGCAGACAGAGAGAAAACAAGAAAAGCATATAGAAAATGTCGAAAAAACAAGCGCTACTGATGTGCAGCGGATGATAAAAGGGGGAAAGATAGGTTGGTTGAAAGACTTAAAAAGCAGAAGACAGGCTTCTAGATAGAGGGGAGGGCAAATAGTAAAATTCATAGATTGAAAAACGTTCGCAGCTAGTGGATTGCAGAAGGACAGATACTAGCATAAAAGGGAAATGGAGTGAAACCAGACTGAGATGATAACAGAAAGACCGGTGGGAAGCGAATAACAAAAAACACTCTTAGAAATAAAGAAAAAGACAGGCAGAAAGACAAACAACCGAAAGCTAGAAGAAACACAAGTACATTTTGCAAAGAATGAACGAGTTGTGTGTAAAACACCAAATGCACACCCTACTCCCAATTCACAATGGAGGCAGAAATTTAGAATACAAAACTTTATCGAAAATAATTAAAAGCCCCTGTTGAAAATAATGTTCTACGGCAAAAAGTGTGGGTGTTTTTCGCCTTCTGCTTCTTTGATGCAAGCATGGTGTGCCTTCTGTTCCCCTACACATGCTGACCACTGGATATTTTTTTGCTTCAGCCACGAAAAGAATGCAGCAGTTCTTAATGTGCGTAATATCTATATAGTTACATATATATGTAGGCCATGGTTTCTTCGAAATGATTAACAATCTTAGCATATGAAGGGGTTCTATGGAATTGTATGGTATACTAGTAGATGTAATGTCCCTCCGAGCAGCTGCTAGTGTGCGGCGTGAGGCGTTGCGCCGATAATGCAGGTGTATTGCCATGTGACACGTATCACATGGAGTGTGCCAACGAAGGGGGCAGCTCTCGGAAAATCAGTGAGTTTAGGTGCGGTCGAAACTACCGCGAGTTTGGGGAAAAAAAACAAACAACATCCACAGAATAGTGAAAGCAGTATCCACAGAGTAGTACAAGGGGTCAGAAATACAGGGGGAAATAAAAATTGGATAGCTGCTCTGTAAGTTAAAGAGGGAGTTTGTGCCTAACATGTCAATAAATTATTGCACAAAACATGGGGTAGAGTCGACTTCATCATTGCATATAACATTTGGCTAAACCATGGGCTGTCTTCATTTAATATTTAATTTTTTTATGTATTGAGCCATAAAAGGGGCATTCTATATATAATAAATGCCCTTTAAGGCTTAGTGTGCGACATAAATTATTTTTAAAACAAAAAAGAAGAAAAGAAGAGGCAACCCGGGCTAGTTCCCAAGTTTCAGATGAAGAGCAGTATATATATATTCGTGGAATACTTATATGAGCACGTGCCTTATGGAAACAGCAAACAAAAGCACCGCCCACTGGAGGGATTTAAAGTAACACTGCCGGTTGGACCACATGCCCCAGAATGGAAGCATAAAAGTTATCCATTGGAGGATCAAGATTTAAATTAGGACATTAGGCTGTGGACACCAGCGATGTGTATGGTGCAGGTTTACCTTTGATAAAGGTCTTTGGAGACCGAAACGCGTCAGGACTGCCATGCTGCTTCACCAATCAAGAAATAAAGATCTATAAACAGCAAGTTACGAGTGCGGCTCACCTTCTTTCCGTCAAGGGAGGATATGTATATATACACATATTACCCTCTGCCGGTCGCCAGTAGGTAGTTATAGTTAGGACCACGTTTCCATAGGAAAATCATTTTTTGATGTGCTTATAACTTTGGCATCGTTTGACGAATCTTTACGAAATTTTCCAAAAAGTTCCTTTTTTCAGGTCAGCTGCTATCCTAAAAGTTTGGGGGGGATTCGTCAAGGGGGGGCTAAGAAAAAAGGAGGGTCCCAAAACGTGTTTTCTCCATGCAATTTCCATAGGAAACTTTAGACAAGGCTACAGGTCAAACTGCTGAACGGAATTACGCCAAATTTGGCACAGAGAAAGGTCTTGGTCCAGAAAGCACACTTTTGTTTAAATTGGGTAAATCCATTCAGTAGTTTTAGAGAAATATCAAATTTTCCAGATATCGATATTTAAGAATTCTGACATCTGATTGGCTGAAGCGTTACGAGCACAAGCTTGCGGCTGATTGGCTGCGAACTGTTGAAACTAGGAAGTGTTGGCAGCCATTTTGTGATTCAGTCCATCAGCTCCCAACTCTCCCTCTACAAGGCATCAGGTCCGTAGTTCTACCTCTGCGAGGCAACACTAAAAATATACTGCAGCTCTGTCTGTGCGAGATACCACTTTCACGGTCCCTCTCCCCACATCAACAGCTCGCGGCTATGCCTTTAGAAGCGAGTCCATCGGCTCGCAGCTCTGCGACTGCGAGCTGTGAGCCATTTTGTGACTCAGTCCGTCAGCTCGCATCTCTCCCTCTAAAAGGCATCGGATCCGTAATTCTACCTCTTCAAGGCAATACTGAAAATATCCCGCAGGTCTGTCTGTGCAAGATACTCCTTTTACGCTCCCTCTCCCCACATCATCAGCTCGCGGCTATTCCTTTAGAAGCCAGTATGACGGCTCGCAGCTCTGTGTCTGCGAGCCGTGGGGCCCGCAGCGCTACCTCTGTGAGCCACCTCGTTAGCTCGTAGCTGTGTCTGTGCTAGCAGGCCCGTCGGCCCGTTACTCTCCCTCTGCGAGTTAGCCCATCGGGTTGCAGCGCGGAGGGCTCGCAGCTGTATCTCTGCGAGCCAGCCCGTTAACTGATAGATGTGTGTCTGCTAGCAGGCCTGTTGGCCCGTTGGTCTCCCTCTGCGAGTCAGGCCACAGCTCTCCCTCTGCGAGCCGGTATGGTGCTGTGCTTTTGCGAGCCAACAGCTCGTAGGTCTCCCTCTGCGAGCTGAGCCCACGGGCCGCAGCTCTTCCTCTGCGAGCCTGCCCGACGGCCCGCAGGTGTCCCTCTGCTAGCCGAATCACAGCTGACACTCTGCGAACCGAAATTGGGAATATAAGGCGGCTCTAAAAAAAGCCCTTCTGTTTATTACTTGGAGCTACATGTAAGTGCGAATGCACAGCTTCAGGTTAATCAGGAAAATTCGGTTTCCCTCATCTGTGAAGTGTACTCCATCACTTCTGTAGATATCAGCGATATCAAAACGTATGTTGTTGTTGTAAATCGACCCCATTCTATGGTCTCTGAGGTATGCAGACACAGCTTTGTTGACATTCTTCGTAGATTTTTCAATCTTATGACAAAATTGGTTTGACCATTTCCACTTCTGTCTTTGGCATATATTGGAATATACAAAGACAGTTTGAGGCAAAAGTAACATCAATTGTCCAAAGGTGTCCTTCATAAGCATTTCCAAACCTACCCAGTCAATGTGCCTAGGTCGTTACCACCACAGTGCACAATCATGAGATCAGGGTGTTGGTGATGCAAACAGGTTTTAACCAAAGGGAGCAATTGGTGCCACTTCAATCCTCTCTGTGCAAACCATTTAATGTACACATTTTGTAAACCTAGGTCTAAGTCAATACGTCTCTGTTCTGCATACCTCTTGCACCAGAAAACATAGCTATGTCCTACAATCCACACTAGCATTTTGAAGGTATGGCTAGAAGATATGGATAAATGTCTGTAGCTCATGCAGTCCGTTCGTAGAATAAGAGATATGATTAAACATGGGGAACTACTTTTTTTTTACATACAAAACGTTAACGGATTGGGAGATGAAATGTATTGTGTCCTAAAAAGTAGGGTGTATATTAGTTTTGATGAGAAGCATCTTTGTGATTGGTTAATAAAAAAGCAGTTTATACGTGGAGTACATATTATAGGATGAAATTTGCTCAGCTCAACCACACCTGCTAATTGTATTTGGAAAGTGCAGTTCAAACTTGAAAGAATGGTGAACTTTTGACCTCCACGTGCCGTTAAATGTTGGAGAAAATGTTGCAAAAAAAATATCGGTAGGTTTAAAAAAATGATGAACTTTTAACCTGCACATGTCGTAGAATGTTCTAGAAAGTGTTGATACAATACCTTGAACTTTTCACCTGTATGTGTCCTTAACAAAACAGTTTATATGGAAAGTTCAAAAATAAGCAATAAAGAGAGGTTTTGCAATCTAAAAAAAATAAGGAACTATTCTGATTTGTTCTTTATATGGATTTATGTGTGGAGCAACAGGGAAATTGTGCCATTACTGGTTCCATTCTTGATGAAAGCGGTGCATTACATGTACTGTGTGACAAGAAAAGAATTGCATGCGTTTGTGACATTTGAAATCTGCATACCAACTAGGAAGGTAAATTAGAAATTAAGAAGGTGTGTTATGTGCGGGGGTGTATCCCTTTGGCAAGCTCCACCTCTGTGAGCCAGACATTGTTTTTGCATAGATGCTGGACGACATCAGATGCAGCACCATCACCTACGCAGTCTGATGTGTCAGGGGCACACAGCCATGCAGCCATCACCCCGCCCCACACACCGGACACAGAACCCGTATGAGGGGAGTTTTGTACCACATTGCCTTCATTGCTGATGTTCTGTGATTGATATGTGTGTGGGCTGCATTGTGGGGGAATTGCCTGTGCACGGATGGCGATGCACACACACATGTTGGTATGTGGAGCCAGGTGCCCATGCGGCCTTGCGCTGCTTGTGCTATCTCACTCCGTCTCTCTCCTCGCTCTCTCCTGCCCTGTCATAGCAAACTTGTGAAAGCGATGGGGGCGCGGCTCTCAGCGCGGCACTCGAGTACTTCTTAAGTCTTTCAAACACCGAGGGGTATATTCTCAAGGACATATCGCCGAGTTAACGGCACTTTATCGCAACCAAAATGGTGATAAATTTAACGCACCATTCACAAGCTGGAGCAAACAGCCCATATCACCAGTTTACCAGCGATAGCAGCCTCAAAAAGCATTGTCACGGATGAGTCCGGCAAATATTGCTAATGAGATGTAGAGTATGCGTTCTCGTGCAAAAAGCAGCGAACACATCACTTTGCAAGTGTCTCAACCACCAGCAAGATCGTCGAAGAGAGTACAAAACAGGCGATAAGGTGCGTTAGTAGCAGAAAGTTTACACCTGCTCTGAGCTGGTGTAAAGTCGGACTACAACCTGCAATATGAAAGGGAGCCCACCCAGAGCCATACGTGAATGACAACAGATGCAATGGAGCCAACGATCATGCAGCTCGGACACCCAACACTGCTCCGACACCCCCGCCACCAGCCCCTTGTCCGCCATCTCCCCCTCACCTCCCCCCCACACAAACAAATGTGACAGCAACGTTAGGAAATCTGGAACGTAACAAATTGGCTGATGTCGCACAATTATAGTAAAGAAGATGCATGTGAGGTTGGACAAATAAGAATCTCAGTCATCTATGGATTTACATATAAAACATTTTATTTAAACAAAACAACAAAATAAAAGTAGGTACAGGTATGGCGTGTCATCCCTCGACAATTTGTGAATCACAGCCTGCAAGACAAAAAGAAAGGTAAGATTGTGCGTCATGCGTCCATGAAAGGAGAGAGAGAGAGAAAGAGAGAAAGAGTGAGAGAGAGGAAGAGACAGAGAAAGAAAGAGTGAGACAGAGAGGAAGACAGAGAAAGAGAGAAAGAGTGAGAGAGAGAGGAAGAGACAGAGAAAGAGAGAAAGAGTGAGATACAAGGAAGTGAGAGAGAAAGAGAGAAACAGTGTGAGAGAGAGGTAGATAGAGAGAGAAAGAGTGAGACAGAGAGGAAGAGAGAGAGAAAGAAAGAATGAGAGAGAGAGGAAGAGACATAGAAAGAGAGAAAGAGTGTGAGAGAGAGAAAGGAAGAGATACAGAGTGAGAGAGAGAGAAAGAGTGTGAGTGACAGAAAGGAAGAGATGGAGAGGGAGAGTGAGTGTTGACACTGTGGAGAAAATCCTTACAGCTCACCTTTCTGCCACCGGTGTGTCTCCAACCACGTGCCAGGACATAGTGGAGTCTTCAAGTTTAGTCATCTGAAACATAGTATAGAATCAGTAATGGCAGAGTACATACAACTGCACACGCCTAATTCTCTGTTTCGCCCCTGCGCACCCAGGCTGCTGCACCCCATCGACTCCCGCCGCCAAGAGGTGTCTGCCCGCCTCTGCGCATCTAGGCTGCTGTATCCCATCCACTCCCACTGCCCAGAGGTGTCTGCCCGCTGCTGTGCACCCAGGCTGGTGCACCCCATCCAGTCCCACTGCCCGGAGGTGACTGCCCGTTCCTGCGCACCCAGACTGCTGCATCCCATCCACTCCCACTGCCTAGAGGTGTCTGCCCGCTCCTGTGCACCCAGGCTGCTGCACCCCATCCACTTCCACTGCTCGGAGGTGTCTGCCCGCTCTTGTGCACCCAGGGTGTTGCACACTATCCACTCACACCGCCCAGAGGTGACTGCTCGCTGCTGCGGAAACAAGGCTCTCTGCTCACCTTCCGCCACCGGTGTGTGTCTAAGAGGGTCCACCACGTGCTGAAGCAACCTCCTCAGGCGCAAGTTGCGTACACGCGGTCAAGCCGAGCTCACAATTCAGAGCGGGTGTTGATTGGAGGATGGCCACGCATCATTGCAGGCTGCACATGCGCTCAGCTCTGGTGGCACTAACTCAGTGGAACTGAAGTCATCGCCTCGTGGCAGGAGGTCCGTGTCGGGGGGGGTCGTCAATCTGTGAATCACAGCCTGCTAGACAAAAAGCAAGATAAGATTGTGCGTCATGCGTCCATCAAAGGAGAGAGAGAGAGAGGAAGAGAGAGAGAAAGAAAGAAAGAGTGAGAGGTAGACAGAGAGAAAGAGAGAAAGAGTGAGAGAGAGAGGAAGAGAGAGAGAAACAGTGAGAGAGAGAAAGAGAGAAACAGTGTGAGGAAGAGAGAAACAGAGGAAGAGTGAGAGAGAGAGAAAGAGAGAGAGAGAGGTAGATAGAGAAAGAAAAAAACAGTGTGAGAGAGAGGAAGAGATAAAGTGAGAGAAAGAGGAAGGGAGAGAGAAAGAGTGTGAGGGAGAGAAAGGAAGAGATGGAGAGGGACAGTGAGTGCCGACACTGTGGACAAAACCCTCACAGCTCACCTTTCCGTCACTGGTGTGTCTTAAACCACGTGCCGGGACATAGTGGAGCCCTCAAGCTTACTCATCTGAAACGTAGTATGGAATCAGTAATGGCAGAGTACATACAACAGCACACGCCTAATTCTCTGCCCCGCCTTTGTGCATCCAGGCTGCTGCACCCCATCCACTTCCACTGCCCGAGGTGTTTGCTCGCTGCTGCGCACCCAGGCTGCTGCACCCCATCCACTTCCACTGCCCAGAGGTGTCTGCCCGCTGCTGCGCACCCAGCCTGCTGCACTCCATCCACTCCCACTGCCCGGAGGTGACTGTCCGCCGCTGCGCACCCAGGCTGCTGCACCCATCCACTCCCACTGCCCGGAGGTGACTGCCCACCACTGCGCTAACAAGCCTCTCTGCTCACCTTTCGCAACCTGCGTGTAGAAAAGAGGGCCTACCACGTGCTGCTGCAAGCCCCAAGCCCTGGGCCCGCGGACACCGCACCCTGCATGTCATGCAGCCCCGCTCCGCAGGCCACCAGGTCTCACATTTGGTGCTGGGTCTTGATTTCGCCATGGCAGAGGACATACCAGTGCACCGGGCTTTTCATCGCAGGCTGCACACCCGCTCAGCCCTTGCGGTGCCACTAACTCTGTGACCAGCGAGGCGACACCACGTGGCGGTAGGCCTGCGCTGTCTGATGACTCAGGCCTACACTGCGGCCCAGCAGGGCACACAAAACCTAAGCTGTCCAGACCGCCGGGACGGGCCATCACCGCAGGCTGCACACCTGCTCAGCAGTTATGGTACCCGTACCTCAGTGGACCGAAAGTCACCGTCCCGAGACGGTGTGCCTGTGCCAGCCGCATTGTATCCGATGCGAGCAAGTCTGAAATGGCGTCGAGCACGTGCGCCCGGTCTTTTTTATTGGCAGGGTCACGTGTCTTGTGACGCGTGTGCTGGATGGGTGTGGTGTGGGTGTATACTAGCCATGAGGGAGTGGCTGTGGCGTACTGACAACTAGGGTGTGACCAGCTGATCACTGCAATGAAAATCTGGGCCATGTAGCGTTGTTGTCCTGCCCTGTAAGCGTAAGCGGAGTGGGCTGGCCTGGCGTATGCCAGTCCTGCGTGAGGCTGGGAAGAATGACTCCGGAGCTATGGGCGTGGCTCTGTCCTGGGCTGTATGAGGAATCAACTGATGCGGGTGTCCCTGTTGTAGTGCTGACGTCACCCGGGTCGCAAGCGCCAATGTGTCACTCTGTGAGCCAAGTCCCACAACATGGCCAACATGGAAGGTACGGGGAATCACTGACCCTACATTCATCCATAGTTCCACACATGAAAGATGGTGGACATGACACATCTGTGTGGATATGAATGTTTATTGCACATTCAGTGGAGTGTTGCAGCTGTAGCAATACAGGGCCATGGAAAGTTTAAGTTTCAGTTTTTGGCACATGGAGGGCAGCCAATTAGAGCCAAGCTTGTGTTCGGGGTTAGGCTGCGCCAACATATGTACTTATAGAATTACTCCCCCAATCCCCAAGCACTTATAAATTCACTATACACTCTCCTTGCAGTAATCTAATGATCCAGTCTCTATGTACATACTTGTACAATGACTGAGAGAAAGTTACATAACCGAAGTTTTCCCCACTGCCAGATGTAACATGGTTGCATACCCTGTCCACAGCACAATGTAATGTGGTAGGGTCCAGGGGCGGCATCTTGCATACATAATGAACACACGGACACAGAATATGAAATAAAAAAATTATTTTTAAACATCAAATACTAATCCACCAGAACATTTGATCACCTTCCCAAATCTTTTTTTTATAAAAAACAATCACATTCACTCTTTTCACTAGCTTCCTCCCATAAATTCATACTTGTGTAATATTTACCAATTTAAGATTGTCTACATTATGTATTAATTCTACTGCAGTTGGACTTTCAGCGGCAGGGCTTACCTATATTCAATTAGGAGGACCACTTCACCTTTCCCGAAACTGCTATTATCATGGGAGGATAAAATAAATCCTTCCGTAGTCCAAAATTGAAGAAATATATATATATATCTATGGGGAAAAATTAGAATCGTATTATACGCGACTCTCCTACCTCCTTATTATTTAGTCCCCATTGCTCTATTTCGGGAAACTATGGGGCATATCAACAAGAGACATAACGCCGCTTTTCCGGCACATAGCGCCGGAAAAGCGGCGATTATTTTAACTCATTATTATCAAAGCGCCGCTAACATGCATTAGCGCATGTTAGCAGCCGTTACATTAACGCCACGGCCCGCATCGCTAATGAGATGCGAAGTAGGCGTTGCTTCCCAGAAACAACAGGGAAAAACTCACTAACCAGACATCACAGTATTTGCAAGCCGGCCCCGGACAAGCGAAGCGATAATAAAAGCCACGCTAACCGTGGTTATCGCTGGTATCTAACGTCTCCTTTTTTTCCGACTTATCTATCTGTATAATGGGAGGTGGATCGCAAGGTTAAGTCCGCATCTCCCTATTATCTGCATTTTCATTAGCGCAGTTCCCTTATCGTGTGATTTCGCACGCTAATGCTCATTCTCACCGTCTATCACCGGATTTCACATCGCCTGTTAGCAAAGTGTTGCAAATACGCCGCTAACACGGTGATGTGATCCGGCGATAGACGGCGATAATGACAAACGCGCTAAACGCGTTTAGCGATACTTATCGCGTGTTGTTGTTGATATGCCCCTATATCTCTCTCACCTGGATAATTAGTATTAACTACATATGTGAAAGGCAGTATATATGTGTGTTGGAGTATATAAATAGCTATAAGTGAGAGTGTGTGATTGTGAGAGTGACTGTATGGATGAGTGTGTGCTTGTATCAGTGATTGTATAAGAGCGTAAGAATGTGCTAGTATTTGTATGAGTAAGTGAGCTGGTGTGTGTATAACTGTATAGGTGAGTAAATGGCAGTGTGTTTAATTATTTGCATGACTGACTAGGTGTGTGAGTACCTCTATGGATGAGTGGCGGTGTTTGAGTGTCTATATAGGAGTATGAGTGCATATGATAGTCCTGTACTGTGTGACCGTAAGTATGAGTGACTGTATGGGTGAGTGAGTGGATGTGTGTGTAGACCTAAGAATCAGTGAGTGGGTATGTAGTTATTGGTGTTGGAGTGTCTATGGTTTTGCAAATGGCAGTCTGTAATTTAGAGTGGGTGTATCAAAGGTTATATTAGGGTGTGAGGAGGTGCATCAGATTATCACGTGGATGATGTCATCAGTGATGTCATCAGTGATGTCATTTGACATGTCATCAGTGATGTCACTGACCATGCCATGAATGATGTAATATGTGACGTCATGAGCAGTGCATTGCGGGGCGCGAGTTATAATTAACTGAACTAACTATAACGGTGGAATTTCTATGGTTTTGTACTAGTGAAATGTCCACCTAACTATAACGTCCCTGAAACCTATGGTTTTTTCAGTGAATTTCAAAGGTTTTTTAAATGCTAATTTCTAACTATAACGTCCCTGAAACCTATAGTTTATTCAGTGAATTTCTAAGGTTTTTTAAATGCTAATTTCTAACTATAACGTGCCTGAAACCTATAGTTTTTTCAGTGAATTTCAAACGTTTTTTAAATGCTAATTTCTAATTATAATGTTCATTAAACCTATGGTTTTTTCAGTGATTTTAAATTATCATTCCATTCTCAACCTAGTGAAAACAGCCGATATCGCCAGTTTCCCAACAATAGCTTCCGCAAAAAAATTCGCCACAAATGAGAGCGACAACTAACGCTAATAATATGCAGAGTTGGCGTTCCGTGCAAAAATAACACGAAAACACCACTTCCCGATATTTTCAACGAGCAGCCAAATCTGGGGTGCGATCCAAAAACAGGCGATAAGCTGCGTTAGCAGTAAGAATTTAACATCTGCCTTTTACTGGTGTAAAGCAGGACGACTACCTACAGTGTGAAAGGGAGCCCAGCCCATAACCACATCTAAAGACCAACACATGTCATAGAGCTACTGACCATGCAGCTCCGACACCCAAGAAGGCCACAGCACCCACTGCCATCACCCTCAGGACCTCCCCCAGACCACCCCCTCCCTACTACCAGAGAGGCAGCACAGAACAGGACAGCGGACCCTCCAAAAACGGCATGGTCCCTCAGTCACACAATAGCTGAATGTTGGGAGATGTAGCAACCAAGTATGTGTGAAGGACGCAAGTCACCCATCAATTAAAATGCACACAATACCAAGTGTAGTGGTGATGTGGTGGACAGACCTCACTATGCAGAGCACAAACGTCTCCATGTGGACATATACTGCTGGTGCTTGTAGTGTTGTGGACAATAGACGCAACCATGTTACCTCAGGCAGTGGGGAAGATCTCGGTCATGTAGCTGTGTTGTCCCCCCCTGGAAGCGGAAACGGAGTGGGCTGGTCCAACGTACCCCACTCCAGCGTAGGAGTATGAATAAATAGGCTGGGGCTCTGGGCGTGGTTCACTTGTGGGAAGGCCAAAGCGTCTGCCAGGGCGTCAGCCCTCACCCTGCCACGAGGCCTCCGCTGTGACCACTGGCCTCCTCGACACAGACCCCCTGCGAACCCAGCAGCAGAGCCCCACAGACTTATGTCTGTACGGACTACTGCCTTCGATCTACACTGCGGACAGCAGGGCTCACAATTCAGATCGAGTCCCGATTGCAGATGACGCAGTCCAGTAGGCAAGAGACATTGATCCCAGAGCGGCCCACCCGGACCACCCATCATCGCAGGCTGCTCACACGCTGAGTGCTTCAGGTGCCACTAACTCAGTGCACCACAAGTCATCGCCACGTAGCCTTATTAAGGCAGAATTCATTAGACAAAAGACATTGCTACCAGTGTGGCCCGGCCGGACCACGCATCATCGCAGGCTGCGCACACGCTGAGTGCTTCAGGTGCCACTAACTCAGTGCACCACAAGTCAACACCACGTGGACTTATTAAGACAGAATTCATTAGGCAAAAGACATTGCTACCAGTGCGGCCCATCCGGACCACGCATCATCGCAGGCTCCACACACGCTGGTTGCTTCAGGTGACACTAACTGTACAGCTCAACTCAACGCCACGTGGCTGTGGGCCCTTGCTGACCGCTGCCTCCGGCCTACACTGCGGTCATCAGGGCTCACATTTAAAATTGACTCTTGATTCATTAATTGCAGAGTCCAGTAGGCAACTAAGTATTACGTCCCTAAAACCTACATAATATCCTTTTAGTATCCTTGCTTCAAGAACTTGTTTTATATCAGTTATAGCTTTAGTACAATGACCAACTTCATCTTGCAAGTCCAAAGGAACACTGAATGGCAGTCTACACTGCGGACAGCAGAGCTCACAATTTGAATTCAGTCTTGATTTATTAATTGCAGACAGAATTGTACTCTATGTCCTCGAATTTTGTCAAGAGGAAGTGACAAAAAGCATTCCTTTATGTCTGTGCTGACTACTGCCTTCGATCTACACTGCGGTCAGCAGGGCTCACAATTCAGATCGAGTCGCGATTGCAGATGACGCAGTCCAGTAGGCAAGAGACATTGCATCATCGCTGGCTGCGCACATGCTGAGTGCCACACCTACCACTAACTCTATGCAGCTCAAGTGAACGCCACGTGGCTGTAGGCACTTCCTGACCGCTGCCTCCGGCCTACACTGTGCTCAGCAGGGCTCACAATTCAAATTCAGTCTTCATTCATTAATTTCAGAGTCCAGTAGGCAACTAACTATAACGTCCCTGAAACCTACATATTTCGACAGTGTATTCCATAAATGTTTCATCTTTTGTTCCATACACCTACAATGCGGTTAGCAGAGCTCACAATTTAAATTGAGACATGATTTATTTATTGCAGACAGAATTGTACTCTACATCCTCGAATTTTGTAAACAGGAAGTGACTAAAAGCATTCTTCGATGTCTGTGCTGACTACTGCCTTCGATCTACTCTGCGGATAGCAGGGCTCACAATTCACATCAAGTCACGATTGCAGATGACTCAGTCCAGTAGGCAACAGACATTGCTCCCAGTGCGGCTCGCCCACACCACGCATCATCGCTGGCTGCGCACACGCTGAATGTTTCTGATGCCCCTATCTCAGTGCAGCACAACTCATGGACCCTTTATGATACAATGTTTTGTGTATAATTTCACATCTGCTGCCCCTACCTCAGTGTACCACAAGTCATGGACCCTTTACGATACAATCTTGTGTGTATTATTTCACATCTGTTGCCCCTACCTTAGTGCAGCACAAATCATTGACCCTTTATGATTGAATCTATGTTTCTCATCCAATGATATAAGAAG
>CAWUFW010024820.1:0-54223 GCA_963921515.1 Calotriton arnoldi | reverse complement strand
TCATATGCGGGCGGGGTCGCAGCTTGCTTTAGCAGCCGCGCTGCCTTCTCTCAATGTCTTACTGTTCGCCCAGCTGTAGCTGGCATTGGTTTTGGTGGTGGGTGGCATCGCGAAGCGTGCTTTTTCCCGTTTCTTCTCTGGCTTCCTTCCTCCTACGGGGCCCGCCCTTCTGGGCTGTTTTTTACTGCTCCGGGTGCTTCCTGCTGGCTGGCCCCTTCCACGAGAGGTCGGGCCACAAGACTTTGGGGGATATTCACAAGAACGTGTGCTAAATATCACCAAAAAATGTTAACGCAACTTTACACATCGCAGTCCATCGCGGGAAAATAACCCCGTGTTAACGTGGAATTCACAACACGGCGGTACCATGCGATAGTCTCCTGAAACCGCGGACAATGTCTGCGATACAACCACCTCGACGGCGATAAAAACACAAACCCCAACACCAAAAAATGTGCGATGAGCCCATTCGCGATGAGGAAATCAGCGATAAGCAGCGCCAGGCCTGCCATACACACACGGCAGGCGGGAAAATCACTACAAAAGGAGAAAAAACACACAAACACAAAATGACCAACACCCAAGCACCATGGAGGCAGCCGGAGCAGGCGCAGAGGACGAGCGCAACCCCACAAGTACCCCGGACGACCAGCCTGGGACCACGGTGACAGGGAAGGGCAAGGACAAGAAGAAGAGGAAGACGAAGTACAGTTCGCAGGAGAATCGGATCCTGGTCACGGAGGTGATAGAACACCATCAACAACTGTTCATCGCCTCCAATGTGTCATTGGGCACCAGAAATGGATTATGGCAGGCCATCATGGACAAGGTGAACGCCGTCGGAGAGTACAAGAGGTCAATGGACGAGGTAAAGAGGCGATGGAATGACATCAAGCGCAAGACCAAGGAGAAACACTGGATGACATGGAGGAGCTGGTGTCGACAGTCATCAGTGTGGAGACCGTGGCAGGAGTCGGGGGACCGGACACTGCTCGACAGGACACAGCACAACCGCAACAGGGTGAGTGACCACCAGGTACTGGGGGGACGGGGGGAGATGGCCACAATGGCACACATGCACAATCAAGCATAGCACAGTGCACACCCACAATGACTCTGGATCATGGCCCTGAGCCACAGACTGTCACAATGTAAAATGCCATGCTGTCTGAATGTGAACCTGTACCATGCGGCGACATACATGCAGACACATTGTAATACACCATCTCCCCTTCACATTGCAGGGGCACCGTCAACACCTCCTGCAGAGCAGTCCCAGCCACTCTTCACTGATGACGAGGAGGACACCACCAGCATCAACACCCAAGCCCTCCAAGACATCATTGAACTCATCCGCCAATCACCTCCAGGACCAGGGCAGCCCAGCTGCATCGAGGAGACCCCACCCACTCCACAAACCACCCAGCAGGAGGCACCCACAACCCCGGCTGTCTCCCAAGACCCCCAGGAACAACACATGGCCTTCCAACGCTGTGTGCTGGAGGGCCAGAGGGAGACGGCTGAGCAGGTGCGGGTGGGGTTCAACCTCATGGCTACCAAACTGGACGCCATCCATGGGTGTCTAGGTCCCATCAGGGACCAGCTCCAGTCCCGCTCCATGGTCTGCAACGAGCCATGACTGACATCGCTGGAGTCCTGACTCGGAGACAAGAACACCTGTCCGCTCAGAGTGGCTCCAGCGATTCCAGCCGTGAGCTGCACACATGCGGAGGCTCATGGAGGACATGGTGCGGATGGAGGCGGAAAGGATGGCAGCCACCGCTGCACATCAGCGAAATGTAGCTGGGATCTACCAGGCCCTGCATGTCCTCATCATGGCATTGCTGCCACAAGGCGTGGCGATGATGAATGCTGCTGCCCCCACACCATCCACATCTCCGCCCCCTGGTGTGTCAGTGCCTCTCAGTGCGGCAGGCGTATCCACTCCGGCACCTGATGTGTCACTGCCACACAGTGCGGCCGACAATCCTCCTCCGGCCCCTGATGTGTCAGTGGCACACAGTGCCGCAGCTGGTACTGCAACACCCACAGGTGGGGCAGAGCACACATCCGAGGACGTGGATGGGCTTGGGTTCAGAAGGAGACACTAGCATTCATGTCCGCCACCTTGCCTGTTTCTGCTTGGTGCCGCACATGGCCCCATGACCTGCCACTGACCCCTGATACACTCCGCTGCACTCACCTTGGACCGCGACATGGACTGCCATATCCTGTTCGATGACCAATGACACGGCGACAGACTGCGGACTGTACCCTTTCTCTTCCGCAATACTTGTCATCCCCAGATGGACTCTGGCTGGCCCTCCACGGGCCCATATTGTGTAGTGTGCTTGGCATGGACCTGAACTGCTCCAGCTGCAATACTCCACCGGATGTGCAATAAACATCCAGAAACGCACTGCTGTGTCATGTCTTTCATCATTCATGTATGAATGTGTGGATGAATGTAGGGACAGTGATTTCCCTCACGTCAATGATGCTCATCTAGTGGGATGCCAGTCACAGTGTGCCACATTGCCTATTGTGTTCCGCTTGCCGTGGACACTACAACAGGGACACACGCATTAGTCACTTCCTTGTCCGGACATGGACTGAACCACGCCCTGAGCCCCCGAGTCATTGTTACAAGCCCTGCGCTGGTCCGGCGTACGCCAGGCCAGACCACTCTGCCTACGCTTAGAGGGGGGGCCCACATAGCTACATGTCGCAGGCGTACACGCTGGTGGTATGCAGGTCACTGGTCTAGTTGTCAGCATGTCACGGCCACTCCCTGAGGGCAGGTTTGCACACACACCACACCCATCCGGCACAGGCGTCACAGGCCATGTGACCCCGCCAATATAAGGGGCCGACAACGTCACATTCCCCACTGCCGGTGGTGACTGGATGACGGACGCTCCACGGTTCTCAATCATAAAGGGCCCATGAGTTGTTGCGCACAGGGTTGGTCGCACCCGAAACCTTGCGCCCGTCACGGGCCTACCACCACGTGGCGCTGACTGGGGTTGCACAGGGTTAGTGGCACCCGAAGCCTTGCGCCAGTCACGGGCCTACCACCACGTGGCGCTGACTGGGGTTGCACAGGGTTAGTGGCACCGAAATAGCTGAGCGGGTGTGCAGCCTGCGATGATGACGTGTGCACTGATGTGGTCTCTGCCATTGATGACTCAGGACTCAGCGTCATGTGTGGGACCTGCTGTGCCGCGGGGCGGCTCCGCATGATGTGGACCATGCCATGGTGGCGGGACCGGGGCCTGGAGCTTGCACGGGCACGTGGTGTGCCCACTGGTGGACACACCGTTGGCGGCAGGTGAGCAGTGGGCCCGGGGTGCGCAAGTGCGGACAGCCAGCGCTGGCCGGCGGGAGGGGGTGGGGTGCGGCTGCATGCGTGCGCAGGGACGGACACTCGTTGTTGCCGTGTGCTGTGTGATGGACTCTGCCAAGATTTACTCTGGCCTCGATTACAGGTTGCAGACCTGGTGGCTTGCAGTGTATCCCGGCACGTGGTTGGAGACACACCGGTGGCAGCAGGTGAACAGTGGGGCTGGGTGCGCAGGGGCGGTGGTGTCTCTCTCTCTCTCCCTTCCTTCCCTCTCTCTCTCACTCTCTCTCTCCCTTCCTTTCCTTCTCTCTCTCTCACTCTCACTCTCTCTCCTTTCCTTCCCTCTCTCTCTGACTCTCTCCCTTCCTTTCCTTCTCTCTCTCTCACTCTCTCTCCTTTCCTTCCCTCTATCACTCTCTCTCTCTCCCTTCCTTTCCTTTCCTTCTCTCTCTGCCTTTCTTTCATTTTCTGTTTCTCTGTGTTTCGCTCCTTTGATGTGCGCATGGCACACGTTCTGATTTTGTGCTTTGTTTTCCAGGCTGTGACATCGAGATTGTCCCGGACGGACCCGACAGGAGTCTTCCGCATTGGTGTTTTGTGTTGTATTTCAATAAAGTTTTTGGTTGTTACTTCAGTGCTGTGTGACTGTTTCTCGTTCTTCTGGCCACACATGTGTGTTATTTTTTGTCAATGTGCGTCATCAGGCGCTTTTTGTGGCTCTTGTGTCGTGCACGGTATGTGTATGGCGGCGGGGCCTGGGGGGGGGGGTTGGCGGTGGGTGTTGTGGCCCTCATGGGTATCGGAGCTGCATGATCATTGTCTCCATGGCATCTGTGGGTCTTCAGGTGTGGCTCTTGGCTGGGCTCCCTTTCATGCTGCAGGTAGTCGTCCTGCTTTACACCAGCAAAAGGCAGGTGTTAAATCCCTGGTGCTACCGCGGCTTATCGCCTGTTTTTGGTTCGCATCGCAGATCTGGCAGTTCGTTGTGAAAGTGGTGTTGTGGTTTTTTCGTGTGTTTTTGCACGGGAACGCCTACTCTGCATCTCATTAGGGTTAGTTGGTGGTGTCCACCGTGGTGTTAAATTTTGGGGCAGTTGTCGCGGGAATACTGGCGATGTCTGCAGTTTGCACCCGCTTGTGAATGGGGTGTTAAATCTATCTCCACTTTTGATGCGTTAAGGTGGAGATAACTCGGAGATAAGTCCTTGTGAATATCCCCCTTTGTTTCTTTAGAAACGGGTGTATTGCAGGGAGCGCCCGTTTTTTGTGCATCTCATGATGGAGTCTTCTGCTGGCTGCTCCACCAGTGTCCCTACTCTGGATGCCCTCTGCGTTTTGATTAATGAGGCGGTGGAGGCTACTTTTAGGCACAGGAGGCGGATGGTCCTCCTGCTAAGGTGCCTCGGCTTCAACCAGTTGCTGATTTGGAGGATCCAGAGGAAGATGAGGGCCAGAGGGGTCGTTTTGTTATGGGAGCTGAGCTCTCCAACTTGTTTGCCCATGTTAGGGGCAATCTGGGTTTCCTTCTCCTGTGGTGAATGGGTTGGAAGAGGATTTTTTCACCCAGCACCACCAGCCTGGCCCTGACTCATTTCCGCTCCATTCTGCTGTCCGCAAGGTTCTTGCACATGAGTGGTGTGATGTTGACAAGTCTGCCTTTCCTCGGTTTTTGGGGAAACGTTACAACTTGGAGGGCTTTTCTGAAGAATTTCCTCAGTCTGTGAGAGTGGATAATTTAATGGCTGGTCTCTCTTCACAGGGCATGGTTCTTTCTGATGACGCCCTGCCTTCCGACTCCATTAATAAGAAGGTTGAAGGGGCTGTTAAGCGGTCTTACGCAGCCTCCAATTTTTCAGTTAGGGCGACTGCCTATACAAATTATATGGTTCAGCCCCTTTTGAAGGATTTCTAGGTCCTGACTCTTTAATTGCATGAGGGTGGGGATACCTCCTCCCTGTTGTCCCTGACGGAGCTCCAGATTTTCTATTTATCAGACATCTCCTTTGATAATTTGTGTGTGACTGCTGTGGCTTCTGGGGCTTCCATTGCAGCTCGGCGTCATATCTGGATGCGTACTTGGAAGGCGGAGTCCTCACAAAAATGTCGTCCCTTCTGAAGTTGCCTTTAAGTGGTGCTAAGATGTTTGGCCCTCAGCTGGAGGATATGGTCACGCAGTCTGCTGAGAACAGGAAGCTGGTGGCTCCCCGTTTGCCCTCCCTCTCGGGGTCGGGGTTTTGGTTGTCGCCGTGCTTTTGCCTTTCCTCAGTCTAGAGGGGGGCCCCTGGAAGTGACAAGTCCCAGTATCTGTCCTCCGTTGCCTTCTCCACTCCTGCTCCAAAGCAATGACTGTCCGTCTTTCCCAGTCGGGGTTGCCTTCGCTCCCTTTCTCACCACTGGCAGGGTCTTTCCGATACCTGGGTGGTTCAGATGGTGACCTCACGTTACCGGATCGAGTTCTCATCTCGACTGGCTCAGGTTTTCAAGGAGACTCCTTTGCCACGATATCCCCTCTGAGGCGGGCGGCCTTGCTGGAGGGTGTTCAGCTTCTCTTGGAGAAACAGGCTATCATCGAGGGGAGAGGATGTAGCCTAACGGCTAGAGCGGTGGACCTCAAAGCTGGGGAACCGGGTTCGAGTCTCGGCAAGGGACGCTCAACATCCTGTGATTCTGGGAAAATCACTTAATCTCCCCGTGCCTAACAAAAACAAAAATGAATGTGTCCGTCTCTAATGCAACTGGTGCTCATGTAAAGCGCTCTGATACCTTCGGGTCAAGTTCGCGCTATATAAAAAAACAAAAAAAAAACTCTAAGGTTCTACCCCTGGAAAGGGGGCTGGGGTACTATTCGATTTTACTTCTGGTTTCAAAGAAGGATACCACCGACCTCCACCCTGTGTTGGATCTGTAGGGTGTGAATGTGCACATTCCACATCGCAGTTTCAAGGTAGTGACTTTGCATTCTTTTCTTCAGCTTGTGCACCAGGGGTCCTTTCTTCACCTCCCTCGACCTGATGGACACTTACCTACATGTTCCCATCCATCTAGAGGATCAGCAGTTTCTGCGGTTTGCTGTGGGTATCCTCCATTCACGTGGTATTCAGGTATATACTTACCTTGATGATTGGCTGATTGTTTCTCCTTCTTTCTCTCAAGCTACGGAGGATGTTCATCAGGTCTGTCATCTACTGAGTTCCTTTGGTTTCCTCATCAATCACCGGAAGTCCTCCCTTCAGCCCTCCCAGTCTCTGAAGTTCCTTGGGGCCCTATTCCGAATGGATCTGGGTATGGTGTTCCTATCTCGGGAAAGACAATTGACTCTGTTTCAGCATCTCTCCTGGGTGCTCGCCCAGTCTCAGGTGTCGGCCCGACTCTGGTTGAAGAGTCAGGGGGAGATGGCCTCCACTTTGCATGTCCTCCCCTGGTCCCATCTCTCTCTGTATCCCCTTTTGCATCACCTTCTGAGCCACTGGGATCCTACTTCACAGGACTACGAGGCTCTCATTCCAGGGTCTCAGAACAGTTGGGACTCCCTACAGTGGTGGCTGTCCCCTTTCAATCTCTCCAGGTGTTTCGACCTTCTTCCCCCTCCTTCCTCGGTGGTCCTATCCACAGATGCCAGTGCCACAGGGTGGGGGACAGTTCTGGGGGTTTCCAAGGCCCAGGGCCGGTTGTCCTATTCAGAGTCTTTCCAGTCCTTGAATTGGTGAGAATTGATGGTGGTTTGGCAGGCCCTTCTTTGGTTCACTCCCCTCCTTCGGTCCTGGGCTGTCGGCGTTTAGACAGATAATCAGGTGGTTCGTGCCTATGTCAACCGGCAAGGGGGGGATGCACTGGTCTCTGTTTCTCTTTTCCGGGAAGATCGGTCTGTGGGCCGAGAGGAATCTCCTTTCTCTCTCTGTAGTTTATCTTCTGGGGAGGGAGAATGGGCCTGCAGATTCTTTGAGCGGGTTGTTTCCCTCATCAGTGGCCATGTGTCTGTCTCCTCTTCTTTTTTGGCAGATTGTCTCCAAGTTCGGCCTTCTATGACTGGATCTCTTTGCCTCGGAAGAGAAGGCCCTTCTTCCGCTATTCTGCAACCTGATTCCCTTGAGATTGGCCTGGGTGATCGATGCCTTCTACATCCCATGGTCCCAGGGACTCCTGTTCGCCTTCCCTCCTTTTCCCTTGATTCCTCAGGTCCTCAGGAAGGTCGGGCAGAGTTGCTTCTGGTGGTCCTGGAATGGTCTTGAAGGCCCTGGTTTCCCGTCGTTCAGGGTTTTGGCGATGTGTCCCCATTAGCAGTTTCCCTCCCCTGTCCCCATCTCCTCTAAGTGCTCCCCTTCTCAGCGAGTCCTCTCTTCTTTGCCTCCGGCTAGGTGGTTTGGCACTTGAAGGTTGAATTTGTTGGTTCAGGGCTGTTCGCTGAAGGTGGCCTAGAGTATTCAGGTGTCTCGTAGGCCTTCGACCCTGAAATCTTACATGCGGCATTGGAAGAACTTTGGCTCCTGGTGTCATGAGCGGGGCTTGTCTTCTTATTGTGATCATGTCGGGGCCTTGAATTTTTTGCAGGATGGTTTTGTCTTGGGTCTCGCTGTCTCCACACTCCGTGCCCAATGGGCCGCCATTCTTGCCTTCTGGGGTTCTGCGGTGGCCTCTGTCTCTCCTTTGGTGTCTCGCCTTTTGTGGAGTTTTTTGCCTGTCTTCCACTCTCCGGTTCCTGCTTGGGATCTTCTTTGGTGCTACAGGTGTTGACTGGTCCACCAATTGAGCCCCTGCTTTCTATGGACCTTAAGTTCCTTTCGGCAGAGGTTCTTATTTGGTGGGCATTTCTTCGGGGAGGACGGTTGATGAGATTGGGACTTTGCTGGCTTCGCCCCCTTTCTTGCGTTTTTGTTCAGACAAGCTGATTTTGCAGCCTAGTCCGTTTTTTCTTCCCGAAGGCTTGTCTGCCTTCCACTATCAGGAGGATATTGTTCTTCCTGTGTTCTTTCCTGATCGGTCCTCCCCTGAGGAGGAGGTTCTGCATTCCCTGGATGTGTAGCGGGCTCTTTGCATCTATCTGGACCGTACCCGTGAGTTTCGGCAGGTGGATTCTCTTTTTGTTACCTAAGGGGCGTCTGGCATGGGCCTAAAACCTTCTTTGTCCACTTTGACTAGGTGGGTGAAGTGTGCGGTGGTCCTGTCCTACGAGGCTGCGCACTGTCCTCTTCCTTTTTCTGTCCACAGGACAGTCCACTCACAGGGTTTCCTCCTCCTGGGCCATGTTTAAGGGTGCCTCCTTGTGGGATATTGGTAATGCTGCTACTTGGGCCTCTCCCCATACTTTTGCCTCCCACTACCATCTTCAGTTAGGAATGGCAGCATCTGCTGCTTTTGGCTCTCATTTTTTCTGCTGTACATGATTTGTGATCTGTACTATTTCTATTTTGGTTAAATTTGACCTGTTAGTTTTGCTGCATCCTTCTGGTTGTTTTTGTTTTCAATCACCTTTCACTTGGGTATGGGCTCACTGGTAAGGAATGGAACGGGAAGACGGACGAGGAGGTAATGCCTGGTTACTCACCGGTAATCTTCATTACTCAGAGTCTGGTCTTCCCGTTCCATTCCTGGGCCCATCCCTCCCTCACTGTTTTTTGTTTTCAGGTGATTGTTTGTGGTTTTCTTTTTCTTGAGTTTCTTTGGTATTCTCCGGATGTTGTTCTGACGTACTTCCCCCTTTATGCATGCTGGACAGGGTAGGCGGCGCCATATTGGGGGAAGTATTTCAGTTTGCTATGGTAAAAGGTTTCTGTAGAGCAGACAAGCTGCTCACTGGTATGGAAAGGAACGGGAAGACCAGGACTCGGAGAAATGAAGATTACCGGTGAGTAACCGGGCATCCCCTATTTAAGACACCAGTCTGACCAAAACTGTGAAACTGTGGCAGAGACTGGGCTTTGAACGAGCCCTGTATGTGCTCACTTTTTGTGACAGTAAGGGGGGACATGTCTGTCAGGATTGGAGTGTAGCACGCCTGCATTTATGAAACAAGGACTCTTGAGTCATCTCCGTCAGCAGCTTGTTTTTGTATACTCCTGCTTTGCACTGTCTGCCGCAGCTGCAGTAAG
Organism: Calotriton arnoldi; assembly: GCA_963921515.1. Taxonomy (NCBI): domain Eukaryota; kingdom Metazoa; phylum Chordata; class Amphibia; order Caudata; family Salamandridae; genus Calotriton; species Calotriton arnoldi. The sequence continues at coordinate 44,794 of CAWUFW010024820.1, read as the reverse complement.
CAATTCTGTCAGAGTACTGTTGGAGGCAGTGCAGCTTCACTGTGACCGACTCTGGATCTGTGCTGCATGTGTCTACTTGTGCCTCACTACTCGGATTGGTTCCAAAATCACTAAATTCAAAATCTAGCATCGCAGCAGATCTATCACCTGGGTAAGAGACTATTGGCTAACTTTACTCAGAGCGTCAGTCTTCTTTTCTTTCACAAGGAACACATCCACACCAAAGTAGGGACTATTATGGCAATGTGTGCTTTTAAAGACCAAAAAAACTTTTGTTTTTAGGCAATGTTTTTAGCAGCTTTCCCAACAATATCGTTTTGAAAAAACAACAACAAAACAGCATGCTCTGAAAAAGCTAAAAGGCCAGTGGCCAATGGCAGGCCTATTGGTTTTGCCTGTGTTGTTTTTCATCATCAGACTTTGCCCCAGAGCAAGAGAAAGAAAGGCAGAAAACAGGGAAAGGAAAATGAGGGATTGGAAAATAGTGACAAAGGGAGTAAGCAGGGGTGAAAAAGTAGCGGCAAAAGTGAGATAAAAAGAAAGTGTAGGGTGGTGTCTAAAAGAAGCATGAGGTGGATTGAGAACTAGTAAACCTTGGTGTTCAGTAACCCTGGCATTTGCCAGTGCTGCTGGCAGGCACCAATAAAAAGCTTAGGGGCTCTGCAATTGTTTTTGTTTTTTGCGAGTTAGTCACTGAAAAATCATCATTGCACTGGATTGTCCTGTACTTTGCTGTGTGTTCAAGTGAATCTTGTACTTCCACAGCCTACACTCAATGTATAATGCTTGTTTATGTGCGTGCGAGGGGAGGATGCAAAAATACTGCTCATGCTGAATTTTGGAAATGACCATAATGTTCTGGTGGTATTCCCCAGATGTTTGCCTTTACTACCCTATTTTTGCTGAACCTGTTTTTGTAGGCTTTAGGACTCTGCACCTTTTACTCCTACTAACCAGTGGTAAAGTACTTGTGCTGTCCCTTCCAAGCATGGTAAAATTGGTATACACATAGTTGAACCATTTAATTCACTTATAAGTTCACAGTAAATAGTACTATATGTACCTAAGGCCCATATTTCAAATGCCACCAGTGGGCCGCAGTATTCATTGTGCCACCCACTAAAGTAGCACTGTAAATTTGATGGGTGGAGTTACCCTCTGGATGACGGAGGTAATGTCGCGATTGACATATCTCTGTCAGTCAAATTCTAAATCAGGCCCTTAGTCTTTTTTTCTGGAAGTCACATTCCTCCAGTGAGTCATGGTTCAATGCTGAAGCAAGTGTGGACCCCTCTGAGTCAGATACGTCATCATCAAGCTCCAGCTTAAAGCAGCTGGTTTTGGCACAAAAATATCAGAGCATGACAAGTCTGGACATCATAGCTGCTGTAGCCACCTAGCCGCTAAGATAGATTTGCTGTATCACCTGGTCCATGGACTTAGTCACTTTCTTTGGGCCTGATTTAGATCTTGCGCAGTTAAAAGCTCAGTTTTCCTCCCCCGCTAGGGTTCAAGCTCCCTGGGCAAAGCTCAACACTTTGTCCTGGTCATCCAACTGTGGAAAAACGAATACCAGAATAGAGTTGGTGGATGGGTTGTTCCGTCACATACATGATGGATATCCTGTTCACCTTATTTCAAGTGCTATATGATAAAATGCACTTAGGTGGACAGGAAATCCACAATGTTTTCTCCAACTACTGTATAAGTTCATTTTGGGCACTCCTGCAGCCCCCAGTTCCTGAGCGCAGGCTTATAGGCACCAGGTCTCTCTCCAGCCAGGGTCCCTGCAGGGCACAGTCCTCTGTGTTTAGCAGTGCATATACATACCTCCTGTTTTAGCACTTTTACTTCACTTTACTGTCAAAAAATCTCAGAAGCCCTAAATATAAGATGGCTGAACCGTTTTTCCAATTTATAATTTGGGGCGTCTTGCGCCCCAACCAAATGCACTGCTGAATATAGCCAACTAGTGGTCACACAGTTACTCCCAATTAATCCATGTATTCCTTCAAATCCTTAGTGTAACTCCGCTTTTATTCAACTTATTTTAAACAATTTTTTGCATCCACACGCGGAATGGTATTGCCAATTTTCTCGTTGTTCTTATGTTAGAGCTGGGCCATCCGAACCTCTTGCAATAACATGAAAGACGCAAATTCGTCCAAGGCAGTGTTATTTTATTTCAAAACCCAATGCATTTCGGGCCACTTGTGCCCTTCGTCAGGGGTCACTAGAATGACAAGTAAAACAATCACGTTTTAAAAAACAGTTCTGTCTCTAGCATCAGTAATGTTTACACATTGATTTGCAATTTATCTAGGTCCACCATTCAAATTTACTGACGTTCATACCCCATAACCGGTTCTGCCATAATAATGCATGCCTCTAAACAAAGAGAATCTATCAGTTCATGTAAATCATTCCCCAGGTTTTTATCTTTCACTCACATACAACTCATAAATCCATCATCTGTCGCTTCTTATTGCCAGCAAATACACTCATTTTTCCTCATGCAACGCATTCTTTCTTTCTCCCGATTGTCACTTCCCACATTTTTAACCCCTTGCCTCACACTTAAACTTTTACTCTGACGTACTGTTGCCCACCAATGGACAACTCAAAATCTCCACTCATTCAAATAAACCTCCCATGCCATCTTGCTTTCATTCACCCTCAACCTCACCCTCTGTGTTATACTACTCATTCGACCTACTTCTTTCAAAGCTGTTTCATTCAAACATTTTCTCCCGATCTGCCCTTATTTTGACCCCATGCCCATACGTTCATATATACACTCTCATGCACCCTTCCATTATGATCGACTTCCAACTGTTAACCTTACGCTCCAATGCATTACGCACTCACTCCCTGCAGTTGAACAATATATCCTTTCATTTCCGATACCTTTCTCAATCCCTGCATACTATCACATACGGCAAAAATGCCGTCATTACTTTCATCCCGCTGTTGCAAAAACCATTCCGTACCTGCCGCCATCGTTAAAAAGCAACCGTCCTCATTTCCCGTTCAACTGACAATTGTTCCCTCCCTTATACAGCCCCTTGTTTGATGACATGCAATCTCCTGATTGGTCACCTCTTTAACAGCTTCCCGCCAACAGTGTTACTTTGAAAATTGCTTTAGCTATCTTAAAACTTCATTTCCCATAATGCAGTTCGAATGTTGAGCTTCAATCAAACATCGTGATCAAATTGCTTCGTGATTGAACTCAAAATAACTGTAATCAATGTGAACCTTTTGACTAAAATGTATTGCCATCCAGTGTTAGTGGAGATTGTTGTCCAGAAAATTTATAACATTGTCTTTTATGACGAACCATGATGTCTCGCCGGCCGTGTGGAAAAATACAATCTTTGTCCTTGTTACTTCTTTCTCCAGTTTTGATTTGCGGGTGCTATCCCAATGTAGGGCATACTTTTCGACAAAAATGCAATGGGGGTAGGGATGCACACCTATTTTCTTTATTCCTCCAAACATTTCCAATAATGTTCTTTGAACGCGTGCAACTCGGTGAGGTGCCATGCCCAAAAGGCACCTAGGTAAGAATCAATTTATAATTTGGGGCGTCTTGCGCCCCAACCAAATGCACTGCTGAATATAGACAACTAGTGGTCACACAATTACTCCCAATTAATCCATGTATTCCTTCAAATCCTTAGTGTAACTCCGCTTTTATTCAACTTATTTTAAACAATTTTTGCATCCACACGCGGAATGGTATTGCCAATTTTCTCGTTGTTCTTATGTTAGAGCTGGGCCATCCGAACCTCTTGCAATAACATGAAAGACGCAAATTCGTCCAAGGCAGTGTTATTTTATTTCAAAACCCAATGCATTTCGGGCCACTTGTGCCCTTCGTCAGGGGTCACTAGAATGACAAGTAAAACAATCACGTTTTAAAAAAACAGTTCTGTCTCTAGCATCAGTAATGTTTACACATTGATTTGCAATTTATCTAGGTCCACCATTCAAATTTACTGAAGTTCATACCCCATAACCGGTTCTGCCATAATAATGCATGCCTCTAAACAAAGAGAACCTATCAGTTCATGTAAATCATTCCCCAGGTTTTTATCTTTCACTCACATACAACTCATAAATCCATCATCTGTCGCTTCTTATTGCCAGCAAATACACTCATTTTTCCTCATGCAACGCATTCTTTCTTTCTCCCGATTGTCACTTCCCACATTTTTAACCCCTTGCCTCACACTTAAACTTTTACTCTGACGTACTGTTGCCCACCAATGGACAACTCAAAATCTCCACTCATTCAAATAAACCTCCCATGCCATCTTGCTTTCATTCACCCTCAACCTCACCCTCTGTGTTATACTACTCATTCGACCTACTTCTTTTAAAGCGGTTTCATTCAAACATTTTCTCCCGATCTGCCCTTATTTTGACCCCATGCCCATACGTTCATATATACACTCTCATGCACCCTTCCATTATGATCGACTTCCAACTGTTAACCTTACGCTCCAATGCATTACGCACTCACTCCCTGCAGTTGAACAATATATCCTTTCATTTCCGATACCTTTCTCAATCCCTGCATACTATCACATACGGCAAAAATGCCGTCATTACTTTCATCCCGCTGTTGCAAAAAACCATTCCGTACCTGCCGCCATCGTTAAAAAGCAACCGTCCTCATTTCCCGTTCAACTGACAATTGTTCCCTCCCTTATTCAGCCCCTTGTTTGATGACATGCAATCTCCTGATTGGTCACCTCTTTAACAGCTTCCCGCCAACAGTGTTACTTTGAAAATTGCTTTAGCTATCTTAAAACTTCATTTCCCATAATGCAGTTCGAATGTTGAGCTTCAATCAAACATCGTGATCAAATTGCTTCGTGATTGAACTCAAAATAACTGTAATCAATGTGAACCTTTTGACTAAAATGTATTGCCATCCAGTGTTAGTGGAGATTGTTGTCCAGAAAATGTATAACATTGTCTTTTATGACGAACCATGATGTCTCGCCGGCCGTGTGGAAAAATACAATCTTTGTCCTTGTTACTTCTTTCTCCAGTTTTGATTTGCGGGTGCTATCCCGATGTAGGGCATACTTTTCGACAAAAATGCAATGGGGGTAGGGATGCACACCTATTTTCTTTATTCCTCCAAACATTTCCAATAATGTTCTTTGAACGCGTGCAACTCGGTGAGGTGCCATGCCCAAAAGGCACCTAGGTAAGAATCAATTTATAATTTGGGGCGTCTTGCGCCCCAACCAAATGCACTGCTGAATATAGCCAACTAGTGGTCACACAATTACTCCCAATTAATCCATGTATTCCTTCAAATCCTTAGTGTAACTCCGCTTTTATTCAACTTATTTTAAACAATTTTTGCATCCACACGCGGAATGGTATTGCCAATTTTCTCGTTGTTCTTATGTTAGAGCTGGGCCATCCGAACCTCTTGCAATAACATGAAAGACGCAAATTCGTCCAAGGCAGTGTTATTTTATTTCAAAACCCAATGCATTTCGGGCCACTTGTGCCCTTCGTCAGGGGTCACTAGAATGACAAGTAAAACAATCACGTTTTAAAAAACAGTTCTGTCTCTAGCATCAGTAATGTTTACACATTGATTTGCACTTTATCTAGGTCCACCATTCAAATTTACTGAAGTTCATACCCCATAACCCGGTTCTGCCATAATAATGCGTGCCTCTAAACAAAGAGAACCTATCAGTTCATGTAAATCATTCCCCAGGTTTTTATCTTTCACTCACATACAACTCATAAATCCATCATCTGTCGCTTCTTATTGCCAGCAAATACACTCATTTTTCCTCATGCAACGCATTCTTTCTTTCTCCCGATTGTCACTTCCCACATTTTTAACCCCTTGCCTCACACTTAAACCGTTTTTCCACCAGAAGGGTCCCTGGCTCTCTCAAAAACCACTCCCTTATTTTGATGAGGTCTCTGGTAGATTGGCACCAACCCTTTGCAGAGGATCCAATGGGAGTGTTGCTTAGCTCTACCACTGCCTAAATTATATCAAACAAAGAAGTGCAGTCAACTTCCCAAAAATCTATTTCAATTAAAAGAATTATAAATTGAGTTCAAAAGAAAAGATAAAACCATGTTAACATCCTAGAGACTGGAATGTCTAGGCTTCAATGATCTAATTCAAACACTGCTAAGTCAATCTGCACATAAAATAGTCTTAACATAGGTTATTACCATTGAAATGAGAATGTCCTAAAGAAATTGCTGACCTGTAAGCATGAGAAGTTCTGTCATTTAATTCGTTTTCAGGCCGAGAAAGGAAATTCAACTAAAAGCTCTTTACAGGGATCCATTTATAGAATCACCAGACATCCCACGCTTGATGGAGGGGTACTGGAGTGCACGGATGAGCCCGCCTAGGAGATAAAACCATCAGACAAGCTGATTGCATTAGGAAAAGAACCATCTATGCCAGTTTTTAGAATATATTATATACTTATGGACTTTGCTGTAGAAATGGCAAAAGACTTTGTCCCTTTCTATCTCGGCGTGGATGGCACTGTGCTAATCCTACACTTAAAGACTTTGATAGAAAAGCAGACATTTGAGGTGAGCAAATTTAGAGTGTTGCTGGTGTTGAGACTGCTCTATACTGGAGCTGCTTTCCACCTAAACTTGAGAACTACCCAGAGTTCTCAGCGTCTTTTTGCATAATTTATGTGTCACTCTATGCCTGAAAGGGTTTTGTTTTGACTTATACTGGGTGCTCCCTTGTGTCTGGACAAAGATATACCTCTTCGAAGAGCTCTAATAAGAGCGAAACACGTGTCAGGGTTGCTTTTATTCATTTCAGATTGGCTTGGATGGTATTTTACCAATCCAAAGCTGTAATACTGTGCCGGGAGTGGTAAAAGGCTTTGGCCATTTTACAGCACAGCATGGATAGCACTGCGCTAATCCTATGCTTAAAGACTTTGCTGTAGAAATGGCAAAAGACTTTGGGCCTTATTTATGAAGGCCTGCGTCACTTTTGCGCTGCCGTTGCGTCACTTTTAGTGACGCAGCGGCAGCGTAAATAATGCGCCATGTTGCGCCATATTTATGAAGTGACGCATCTAGGCAGATGCGTCACTTCGTAAACCCCTACGCTACATTATACCTGCGTCAGGTATAATGTATGCAGGGTGGGCATTCCCCCGCAAGAAAGGGTTGTAGGAGTGGCGCAGTGAAATCTATGAGATTTCGCTGCGCCACTTCTAGGACACCAATGCGCCAAAACCTTACGCCTGCCTCATGGCAGGTGTAAGGTGACGCAGGCCCTTTCACATGGGGCTTGCCCCATGTAAAAGGAACATTGCTGGAGTTGCGTCACGCTTCCGACACAACTCCAGCAATGCGCCACTTTGGCGCCGACAGATACGTCAGTAATATTGACGTATCTGTCATTCCTTGTGACATGATGCGCCATACCGTAAATGTGACGCATAATTCATGTCGCAAGGAGGGCGCACTGAGAAGTGTTGCATCGCTGCTTTCACGCAGCGATGTGACACTTCTCATTAATGAGGCCCTTTGTCCCTCTCTATCTCGGCGTGGATGGCACTGTGTTAATCCTATGCTTAAAGGATTTATGTTGCGGTTGTGTTGGATGGTCAAAACATAAACAGAGATGTTAGAAAATATTTTAAGTAGTACTTACATTTAGACTAGGACTTTGGCGACCTACCAAAAATCGGCTTGCGACCCACTAGTGGATCCAAACCCACAGTTTGGAAGCACTGATCTATGCTTCTCGGGCCACAGCGGAAAAATCAGTGCCTACAGTGACCTGTGAAGAGACCTCTTGGCCTCTGACTCTGCTAGTATCAAAGCTGCACCTCATTCTCATATCCTAGCCTGGAACCTGTCAGAAGATAAGTGGGGCTTTGATGAACTACATATTTACAAGCCCCTATCACCACCAGAATGTCATTTTTTTTGACGTTGTGGTGGCGATACGGGATTCGCCTTATTTACAAGGCAGCATTAAGCCACTTAGCATGGCTTAACGCCGCCTTGTAAATAAGGCATCCTTTCACGCTACACTTAGCGTGAAAGGGTTGGGCAATGGATGATGCAGTGGGGGTTCCGCCGCAGCACCCATTGATGTTTACAACAGTGGTGTAAATATGGGCAAGCGCTAAAATTAAGACCAGGGAAAACCTGTTCTTAACAGGGCGCAACAAGGAGAAATGCTTTATTTCTCCTCGTTTTTGCTGTTTTTATGTGTGCTGCATTGTGCCAAGAAAGCCAGAGGCAAATGGCTCCAGTTGTAACAGTTGGACTCCAGAAAACCTCTGAATGTCCCGGGACCCCTCAACCAGGACCGGACTGGCTGTAGCAGGCACCGGGCGTTTTCCAAGTGGGCCGGAAAGGTGGGAGCCAGTTTTCGAGCGGTGGGGGCCGTTTTTGTTACTGGGGGGCGATTTTGCAGCAGTGCTGTAATATCGGCCCCCTGTAACAAAAGCGGCACCAGTGGGACTAAAGTGGCCAGCAGCAGCGCTAAAGCGGAAGCACTGTTTCTCACTAGCCCCACCAAACCCCACCGGTGCCGGTCCAGCTGAATTGCCAGGGCTGGTTTGTGTTCCCAGTCCGGGCCTGTCCTCAACCCCCCTTCTAAAACCAGATATCAAAATGCTCTAATTTTGAACATAGAACATTTTACCTGGATGAACTGCTGCATCTGATACGACTGCAAGTGCTGCTCAGGTAGCCAAGCTTGGCAAAGCTCGTCCCACTCAGCGCAGCTAATTCCATGTGACGGCAGCGTTCACCATGGGCTCCTACTTGGAGCTTTGTCCAGATAGTCTCTAGATTGGCCCTGCTTGACCTTGTCCTGGTCCAAGAACATTCCCAAGTATGTAGATAGAAATCTTGTCCAGATATAAGCGCTTGGGGTGTCTGGTTAGTCATTGAATCTGTGGAAGACACTGAGATATGTTTGGGTGCTTTTCCATGGTTAACTCAACACTGTTTTGCACTTTCTTTTTTACATCATTTTTGAACCCCTTGTCTAGATTTTCTCATTTCTTCTTCATTTTTCCTATTTTACATGCCTTGTTTATACAAACTTGGTACGTAACCTCACATTAACTTAACTCTTGCTGTTGCGTTATCTTGTTACACGTAAGGCCTCACACTTTCTCTCTGGAGACTTCCTTACTATGTGGGTTATCAAAAGGTAATCCAATGTTTTCCTTCTTGAATCCGTCTTACCTTTTCGGATTTCTTAGCTGAGAAATGTGGAAGCCTAACCCTCACTCACATAAGGAGTGTGAACTCTATGAGATAGAAGAGTGGTGGATGTTCCTCCACTGCCACTATCACAAGCTCGATGGGGTGATTCACGGAGGCACTTATGAGCACAGGAAGCGGTACTACAGGAGCACTCTTGCACACACTCATACATCCCTTTATGAAAAGAGCCAGAAATGTTCAACTCTCTATTAGTAAAAGTGCAAAGCGGGCACAGACCGTTGTATTCCTCCTAATACTACATGAATATTCCCTGAAGAGTCTTATTTCAGTTCCATTTTAGATGTTCCTGGGCCAATTCATAAAGGCATGTAAGAATGTGTTAAAGAATAGTCCAGGAGTACCAATTTACATACTTCATGAGCCTGTGTGAATAGGCCTCTGATAGGCCCCTCTGTCATTATCACTCTGTTCCTTTATCTGCACTCTCATACTGTGCCTCCTTGCTTTATACCCTGGTGCACATCTAATGTACCACAAGTTAACTGGCTAGAATGAATGTTCATAAATACGTTGTTTTTTTTACAGGTTAAAAATAGTAGAGTACACTTTTTTTTAAAGTCTCAAGGGTATATTCACAAGAACATGTGCTAAACATCTCCAAAAAATGTTAACGAAACTTTACACATCCCAGTCCATCGCGGGAAAATAACCCCGTGTTAACGTGTAATTCACAACACGGCGGTACCATGCGATAGTCTCCTGAAACCGCGGACAATGTCCGCGATACAACCACCGCAACGGCGATAAAAACACAAACCTCAACGCGAAAAAGCATGCGATGGGCCAAAGCGCGATGAGGAAATCAGCGATAAGCAGCGAGAGGCCAGCAAAACCCACGCGTAATGCGGGAAAAAGCACAAGAACAGCATACGGAAAATGCCACCACAAACGAAATCAACTGCGGAGTACCACGGACGCACACTGACCGACTGCAGAGGACAACATGAACCCCACAATCCCCACGGAGAAACACCCAGGAATACAGGGCACGTGGAAGGGCAATGAGAAGAGGAAGAGGAAGACGGGGTACAGTCTACAGGAAAACCACATGATCACCACGGATGAGACAGAACACCACCACCAACTGTACGTCACCTCCAGCGTGTCATTGGCAACAAAGAGGCAAAGATGGCACACCACCTCGGACCATGTGAATGCCGCCGCATGGCAGAGGAGGACAATGGAAGAGCACAAGAGGCGCTGGACTGATGTGAATGGCAAAACCAAGCAGAAACTCGCTGCCAACACGAAAGCAGCAACGCACCCCGGAGGAGGGGGGCCAGCAGGACACCAGGAGCCGAATGACATGGAGAAGATGGTGGCCACATTCACCAGTCTGGAGACGGTGACATGAGTTGGTGATCTGGACACTGCCCAACATGACCCAACATCACATCAACATGGTGCGTAGCGACCTGGGAGTGGGGGGACAGGTGGAGATGGGCACAATGGCACACATGCACAATCCAGCAGGGCACACTGCACACCCACAATGACTCTGGTACATGTCCCTGATCCCACGGGAACACTCCAGCACACACACAAACACCAAGTAGTCCCACGAACAGCCTGTGCCCAAAGGGGCACCCACCCAACACATCAACAGTCACACAACCAACACATGCCCACGTGCGAACATGCACATACATCAGCCACACTGACAATGCAAGAGACACCACATGACCAGTAGCTTGGCTGCAGTCCTATCATCATGGCAATGTACACGGCATGACACTGAGGTGGCTGAGTGCGGACAACACCCGAAAAGGAGCAGGTCACACTCGGACACAACCACCTGCACAAACAATCCCTGACGTCAACGACACATCTGCGGACAAACCATGCCCAAGAGTCACAACTCGACAAACAGCACAAGTTACCCAAGTCTGCAACATCTCAGCACCCTGGAAGCACAGAACTGACAGGCACACCGCCTGAAAGGGATCAGTGGCAGACAAATCAGAGCCGCAGGAGCGAATCACCCACCGTGCAGCATACGCACATAAGTATAAGTGCACCTCGACATTGACAACATCCCGGTACAAACAGCAACACCTCCACAACAGAACACAGGACACAACTGGTGCCGCAATTGTGCACAACATGGCAAATCACATCTGGCACAGCAGGAAACTGTGACAAGACAATGTACAAGTACAACCTGTAACCTGCAAATATGTTTTATTCACACATGCTGTGCTTGTAGTCAGTTTTTACTGTCCCATGATTGCCAGGGACGGCCACAATGTGACGTTCTCATGAGAAGAAATTGCTAATGATGGTGTTCCTACGGGCCATTCCTGCCGCAGCTGCAGTGGGATGTGGGCCACCTGCCCCATCGTCCCCATCATCGTCCGGTACTTCTGGAACTGGGATCCATGGGGCATTGGTGCGTACACATATGTTGTGCAACACACAACATGCAACGATCATCTTGCACACGATGTCTGGGCTGTACAGGAGCCTTCCACCTGTGACGTCCAGGCACCTGAAACGTGACTTCAACACGCCAAATGTGCGTTCAACGATGCCCCTGGTGCGTATGTGGGCCGCATTGTACTGCCTCTGGGCGGGTGTGTTCGGGTCTCGGAGGGGTGTCATCATCCAAGGGCAGAGTGCATATCCTTGATCACCTGGGACAGTGCAGAAAGAAAAGAGTCAATACTTGGTTCGGCATGATGTGATGGCAAGCCCACTGATCCAGTGATGCCTGTGCTGGCTGTGTGTGGGGTGAGTGTAAGCCAGCCCTCAGGGAGTAGCTGGTGCTGGCAACAACTCCAACAGTCATCAGGCACTCAGAAATGCAATGTCAGAACAACAAGGGAGCATGACTTGAGTCGCACAGGGTTAGTGGCCCCGGATGCACAGCGGCCGACACGGGCCCACCGCCACGGGACACTGACCTGCGGGAGACTGGGGTAGGGTCATGAGGGCAGAGCAGGGTCTCGTATGTCTCAGAGGTGCCTTCCGCGGAGTGTCTCTGGGGAGAATGGGAGGTGTACCCCCAGGGCATGATGCAGAGGGCACATGCCAGCTGTGACCGGCAACATGGCAGATATGAATGCCACAGACTCATGCCAGACACCAAGTCCGTACTTGCCCGTTGCTGATGACAACCCCCAGCCCACAGGCTCAGACACCAACGATGTCCCGCCGGAGGCTGACGGTCACTCACGGCGCACAGGGTTAGTGGCACCAGGTCAGTCCTTGCTATTGGTTGACCTCCTCCGTAACCGTGATCCGTGTTACCACCGGACTGTGACGCATCTCCCTCTCAGTCCTCCCCCCTGCGTACACTGGCATGGACCCTGCCATTGATTAATGATGACTCAGTTCAAGATGTGGGACATGCTGGACTGCAGTGTAGCCGGGCTGCAGCGGTGGGGTATGTCAACGAATGGGGACCCCTGGGGGCCTGTGTCACGGAGGACAGCGATAGCCTGAGGAGGCCGCCAAGGTTGCGGGTAATGGGTCTTGGAGCTAGCACCGGCACGTGGTGGGCCCTCTTTGACACACGACGGTGTCGGCAGGTGAGCAGTGCGGCCTTGAAGCACTGGTGCGGGCAGGCCTGGTCTGGGTATCAGCGTCCTGGGGTGCAGCAGGCGCACAGGCCCCGCTGCTCACGGCGTCGGCCTCGTGGCAGACAGCGAGGCGCCGCCCTGGCAGTGACGTTGGCCTTTTCGGGAGTGAACCACGCTCAGTGCCACAGGGTTTTTGTCCACACCCCTGCGCAGGCCTGGCGTACTCCGGGCCAACCCACTACGCTCACGCACACAGGGGGGGACGCAGCGAGCGACATTTCCGCGATCTCACCCACGGCCTGGGGTGACATGGTTGCGCCCAAAGTTCACTACTCTCCAGTCACCAGCAGTTGATGTCTGCATGGACATATCTGTGGTTTGCATACCCATGTCTGCCCAACACATCCACGCCTCACTTGTCGTTGTGTACATTCCCATTCACGGGTCACTTGCATGTTGTCGTGTCTGGTAGGTGGGCATGTTGATTGACATGTTGTATGTAGTTTGGTCACATGTGCATTCCCACAGTTGTGCGTTGTGTGATGGTGGCTTTGAGGTGTGTGGTGTGTTGATTTGGCACTTACCAACGAGCAGTCCAGTTCCATAGATGCCATCCTGGAAGCGCTGGTTGATGATGGACTGTCGGAAGATGTAGGAATCGTGCACACTGCCTGGGTAGTTTGCGACGACATTGGTGAACATTCCCCGGTGGTCGACTATTGCCTGCACATTGATGGAATGCGTGTGCTTTCTGTTGCGGTAGTGGTGTGCAGTATCCGCAGGGGGCACAAGTGGGACATGTGTGCAGTCGATGGCCCCCAACACGTGTGGGAAGCTAGCAAAGGCGTAGAAGCCTTGCTTTGTCTCCAGCTGTTCCTGCGCAGTGTGGGGGAAGTGAAGGTACTGGGTTATGAAGCTGATGATGGCATCCAGGACAGGTGATGAACTTTGATAGGGCTGGCTGTGAGACTCCTCCGACTCTGGCAGTTGTTGGTTGGAAGGTACCAGAGGCCAACAGGTGCAGCACAGCCAGCAGCTTTGTCTGCGGAGGGATGTTGGTTCTCCGCTGGGTTGGGACCGCCAACATGTGGGCGATGTGGGTCATGATGCGGATGATGGTTCTCCTTTTGAGCCTGTAGTGGGCGATGACTTCCTCGGGCGTTAGGTCTGTGAGACTGGTGCGTTTTCAGTAGGTCCGCTGTCTTACTCTGCGCTGCCTCTGTGGTGGTCCGGGGGGGGGGGGAGGCGGGTCCGGGTCCTGGGGGTGGTGGTGGTCCTGGGGGTGGTGGGTGTTGTGGCCCTATTGGGGCTCCGAGCTGCATGATGAGTAGGTCCATGGCGTCGTTTGTTCTTGGGGTTTGGCTGTGTGCGGGGCTCCGTTGCCTACTGCAGGTAGTCGTCCGGCTTTACACCAGCAGAAGGCAGGTGTTAAATACCTGCTGCTACCGCGGCTTATCGCGTGGTTTTGACTCGCATCGCAGATCTGGCAGTTGGTTGTGAAAGTGGTGTTGTGGTTTTTTCGTGTGTTTTTGCACGGGAACGCCTACTCTGCATCTCATTAGGGTTAGTTGGTGGTGTCCACCGTGGTGTTAAATTTTGGGGCAGTTGTCGCGGGAAAACTGGCGATGTCTGCAGTTTGCACCCGCTTGTGAATGGGGTGTTAAATCTATCTCCACTTTTGATGAGTTAAGGTGGAGATAAATCCTTGTGAATATCCCCCTCAGTTTGATATATTCTTAACTTTGTTCCCAGACTCAGTCACCGATTGGTAAGCAGTGCTCGCACCAAGGCAAACATTAGTAACCTGTCAGGATCTGAGCCTTTCTAAACAGGAGCGTTGCCGAAGACGTTCCTCCCTCAGATGGACATGATAAAGCAACATAATGTTAAATATAGTTTGTGCACCTTTCGTGTCAGTGGCAATTAAAAAGACGATGTTTTAGATGCCATTGAAAGTGTGCCTCCTGTCTGAGGATCAGAGCTGACAGACATTTTACTGTCCCGTTCCACATTTCTAACCTCCAAGGGAGCTCATTGCGCGTTTATGAAACTGAGTGTAGGTGGGTTGTTTGGAATTGATGTAGTCCTGATGGTGGTCCTCTGCATTTTCCCGGATGGCGTGGGGGAATGGAGAGGTAGGTGGCAGAGGAAGCGCTTCCCACAGGGCATTTTTGGTGTGGAATAAAATAACCCCTGAAACGCGGCGTTGCTCCCATTCGCCGTCTCTCCAAGCATTTCACAGAAAGTAACACTAGGTGGCAGCATACACACACACACACACGGACATAGTTCCCAGATTGTTGTTATCATCCCTTTACACAAAGTTAGCCTTTCTGTTTTGCTTTCATTAGGGTAACTGTGGCATACACAAAACATTTCGGCTCTGATTCGGAGTTTTTCAGAAAAACTGCGTGGTGTGTAGGGGACGTTATTTATCAGGTGCGATACATACCGCCTTCTTTGAGTTTTTGGGGAATAACATACAGATTTTGGTGCTTAACATTCCAAATTCTGCATGGTAGTCACCCATTAAACTAGAGCTGGCTCGGTCACTTTAACGAAGGTTGAGATATTTACTGCACCTGTTAATTACTAGGTGTGGTAAATACGACCCAGTGTAGAATTCTGACCCCTGTGCAAACAGAGGTTGGAAAACACAGGCCAACTTGGATTCAGGGCCTTGCAGAGAAAATGAAACAATAATATTGTTGCTGTATCTAGATAGAGAAAGTCGGGCCTATTAGATTAGGAAGAGTAATAGACAGAGGAGCCTTGACAAATGTTGTCTCAATGTAGTCAAGACCTGCTTTGGACAATACCAGTCCTTACACTGGGCTTTGTAGCAGCACTTTCTTACCGTTGATTGGCTCTCTTGTCTCCCTCATTGGCTTGCTTCATGTTCCATGGCCTTCCTTCCTTTTCTTGTGTTTACCTCTACCCTGGAGCATAGCTTCTTTACCATCCTTTAGACTGAATGACTTGTATCTTTCCACCGCTCAAATTTATGCAACTAATTTTTTCTTTTGCTTTCTGCACCGTGTGGTAATGCATGTGTTTTCTTGCAGTCTCTTCAGTGCGCTGCTTCCACCCTGAAACCCCTCCCCCTTTGCGCTCTTGTTGCTCACCTCCTTCCCCCAGCTCATTTGTTGCTCCCCTACCCCTCCCACCCAGAATGTTTCATTTTATTTTTCAACCCCAAGCATTCTCAAGCTCCTTTGTTGCTCCCTTGACTCCCCGCTTCATGGCGCGCCTCGGCCAGCCGCTCCGGCATTGTATTATCCACCCCCTCTATCGTTGCTCCCATGTCCCTCCTGTCAGGTTCTTTTTAGGTCTCGCCTACGCAGCGCGCATGCGCTGCTTAGGAGGGCCTTTAGCCGTCGCTCTGCTCATTTTCAAGCACACACTCGTGCTGGTGGCGGCATCCACCTTGCGGGAGCGAGCAGGGGCACGCCACAAGCACGAGAGCAGTGCTTGAAAATGAGCAGACTGTGCGCGCACGCACGCACCACTCCCGGGCTTGTTTAGGTTGAGCCTCATTTTCAGAGCGGAGGTCGGGTGTTCTGGGCCGGCTGGTAGGTTACGATACAGTGTAAGCTTGTTTAATGACTGGGTTCCTCACTTCAGAGGATTATCGCTGTATACGCGAAGACACTAATTGCTGTGCCGGTGCCCCGTGCTTCCTGGTAAAATGCCATTCCCTACGTTAATTGCGCCTTGCTTTCGATTATTCTCTCTGAACTGTATGATTTCTTGGCACTGAGGAGACGGGCATTTTTAACAGTCTTGTTTCAGAAACGGATTTAAATTCCACTGCTGGAAAATTCTCCGAGCCCCAGCGCGCTCCCCCCGCGCCCCTCCCTCCTCCTCCCCGTCCACCCAGGGCATCTTTCCGATGGAAAAGAAATGTGTGCCTTGTTTATTGTTTTCTTTGCCAGCACATACATTCTATTGCGAGCGAAACAAGCCTGGGAGCGGGTTCTATTTTTTTATTTCATGATTCGTGAAAAGCACAGGCAGTGCACGCTTCCGTCGCATATAGAGCAGGCAGCATATATTTAGCAGGCAGCGCAGGTGTAGTAGATGCGACTGCCGCAGCAGTACACAATTCTCTATCACAGAACATGGTTAGCGCAGGCGGCGGCAAGTCAAGCTTCCCTCACACACTGAGAGCATGTACAGCGCAGCCAGCTGCAGTGCGCGTTCCCCACTGCACAGAAAGGGTACGGCTCCTGGTGCAGTTGCCCAAGCCCCACCTACGCAAGCACACACGTGAATAGGTCTGCACAAGCGTCCCTCATACACAGAGGTTACATAGAGCATGGACAGTAGCAAGGTAAACATCCCTCACATACGAGCCCTGCATATGCAGCAGTAACTCGCGCTTCTCTTACACAAAGAAAGCACCGAACAGCAATAGCAGCAACATTGCATTTGCAAGCCATCCCCACACTCAGCGCAACTACATCATGGACAACTTAAGTGCAACCTCCCTCGCTCCCAGGACGTGCTGCCCAGTCAGGGGCAGCTTCCATCATAAGAAGAACAAATACAGCACATAAAGCTCCACTGCAAGCTGCCTCCCATACCGACAGACACACACTCACTCTTACAGCAACGACAGCAGCAGCTAGGCGAGCTTCCCTGCATACACTGGAGCAGGTCCTGCACTGTGAGCAGCAACGCAAGCTTCTCTCATACACATACAGCAAAGGCAGTGCACCGAAGCTTCACACTCAGCAGAAGTACAGCATACACAGCATCAGTGTAGACATCCCTATCACACACTCATCCATCCAGAATTAGTATATAGCCCAGAAGTAGTGAAAGCTTCCCTCATGTGCTGAGAACAGATACAGATCACTTTTTTTGTGTCAGTAGATGTGCACCCGTACGGCGTGTCTTGCTCGCGGCGTTTCAGCACAACGCGCGCGCGATTACAGAGCAGCGGGAGTGCTTCGAAGCACTTTTAGAGAGAGCAAGGTAATGTTGAGCCCCGTTTCCTGTCTTGCTCTTTCTTCCTTTCTGTCTGTCTCTCACACTCTGGGCCTGATTCACAGAACTAACTTACGTCAAACGTAAACGTAAAGTTAGTACTTTTAGGTATTCACAGAATACACTTACTCATTTGGTATTCACAGAATAGTACTAACTTTACGTTTACGTTTACGACGTAAGTTGGTTCTGTGAATCAGGCCCAGTGGGCCTGATTCACAGAACTAACTTACGTCAAAAACGTAAACGTAAACGTAAGTTAGTACTATTCTGTGAATACCAAAATGAGTAAGTGTATTCTGTGAATACCTAAAAAGTACTAACTTTACGTTTACGTTTATGTTTTTGACGTAAGTTAGTTCTGTGAATCAGGCCCTCTCTCTTTCTGCCTGCTTTTCCATTTAGGTCTCTTGCTCTCTGTTCTCTCCTTCTCCCTCGCATTGTCTTCTCTCCTTGCTTCTTTATGTCTCGTTGTTCTCCCCACATACATTGTCTGCCCCTTTCTCTCTCAATCTTTCACATCTGTCTCTTTTCTCGCTCTCGCCCCATCTCTGTCTCTCCCTCCGACTCTTTCTCGCCCTTTACCCCTCTGCCTCTCTCTACCCACTCCCTATCTCCGCCCCTCTGGCACATACTCCATCTCACTTTCCCCCTCACTGCCCCACCCCCCCTCTCATTGTTGTGTTGTGTTGTTTCTGCTGTCACGTTGGTAAACACATACATTAGTAAACGCATACATTGAAACAACATCTCTTTTCTACAAAGGCTCAATTTGAAGTGCAGACACCTTTCAAAATCGTCCTCCCGCCTTGCCAGGCGTGAGCTAGAACAAGTTATTATACTCTTCAGAGCAGCGGCTGCTGGAGAGGCGAGGATCACAGCGGATTCAGATTCCTTCATACGACGCAGGGGTTACAGTTTGCAAACTATGTCAGTGAATCAGTCCCTCCACCGCCTCACTTGTCCTAGAATGAGCCCCTTCGCCCCCTCTCTATGTTTTACAGGCGTCAACAATGCAATCGGTCTCGCCTTTGGGCCCTTATAAGTATTTAGAGAGAGGATAAACATTCTCATCTGGCAAACAGGCTCGCGCCCAAGAGCTAGCACGGCCTGCGGAAATAGGGAACACGTTTCCTCTGCTGGCAGGAGTGAGTGCACAGGAGAGGGGCGGGAGCGGCAGTGTAGCTCAATAAGCGCGGATCGGAGGGGGCAGGTGGTTAAACAGGGTGAAGCAGGGAACCAAGACAATCACTACTACTGCCTAAACGTTCTCTGTCCATTAAACCGTGCTGAGGACTAACTTCATCCGGACTGTTTTTGTACTAAATATCGCCAGCGGCTATCTCATTCACCTGATATTCTCCCTTTCTTTCTCGCTCCATTTCATTCCTCTTGCTTAGTTTAACATCCTTTCTTCTTTCGCTCACGGTCTTTTCCTTTTGCTTCTTACTGGCTCCCTGTCCATTTCAATTCTGGCCTTTATATCTGTCCTCCATGATACTCTTTCCCTCCGTCCCTCTCTGCCCTAATATCTTCTGCTCTCCACATCTTTCCAACTCTACCTCCTTTCGCTCCTCACTCCTCTTCCACTTCGCATTGTCATTCTTTTTAGCCTCCCTCTGCTTCTTTTCTCTTTGGTCCACCTTTCACAATCCCACTTCTGTTCTCCCTCCTCTTCAATACCCTTTCTCTGTAATTTCTTCAATTTCTACTCAATATTCCGTTCTTCCTTTCTTAACTTTCGCGCTCTTTTCTTCCCTCAGTTCACTGCCCTTCTCTGGCAAGAGGAGTATTCTGTACCTCAGTCAATAAATTTTCCTGCCTGGGTGTTTCATACGCAGCTTTTCACCAATAAATGTATGCTCTGGTGAACCGTATTTATTCATTTGTTTTAAAAACCTGCAAGCGGTGCATAAACACGCACTTTGTACGTATAGTCCTTGCTTACCAGAAGAAAGGCTGGCAGGAAAAGAGACTGCCAGCCTTGCTTCTTGTAAGCAACGACTATAAGTACTAAGTGCTTATTTACGCACAGCTTGCAGATTTTCAAACGCATAAATAAAAAGCATTGTCATTTACAATGCCAATAGCTGAAACTCTCGCAACTGCGAGGCCTATTGCATTGCAAATGCTTGTTTTTTATTACTTTTTTTTGAGGGGCAGGCAGCTGCAATTTGCTGCCGTGGTGCTCTTCTTAAACAGTGCTTTGGTGCACATTGTATTCATTTTTTAAAACTTACCACTTTAGGATGGTTGTCCGCCATTTGGGAATGGTAAACAAATCATCATAATTGTGTGTAATTGTATGGTAATGCATGTGTGTGTATACAGCATCCGTTTACTCACATTTGGCTGCCATAGTATAATGATGTATGCATGCAGATGCATGATGTTGCATGTACATCATCACTCTTTTTTTCTTTTTGATGCAGAACAACTTTGGCAAAAAGCATTAGCAAATCCCATTGTTCTGCACTAGCAAAGCCAAAGGGAAGCACCTATTATCTTTGTCACTGCTGTTTTTTTATGTTTCTATAATGGTGGCAACGTCACCTTTATGGTGATGTCCGGGTGTTCTATCACTTGCAGGGACCTCTGTCACCTGGGGCTACCAAGAGATCTTGGCACTTACTGTGGATATAAATTGTCCTGCACTCTGTTGGTATATAGGGTGGTGGTGCCCCATAAATACTAATACAAAATATACAGGACGTAAAATACCCGTCAGATGCTGGTAGAGGCTCATCAATAAAACACTATGGGGCTTATTTACTACAAAGTGACGGAGCGCGGCTCCTTGGCTTAACCCCGCGCTTCGCCATTTCTCAAACGCAGGGCTGCACCATATTTACAACAATATGGTGCAACCCACGTTTCCCCCTTCGCTGGCACTAAATTTAGCAGCCTAGCGCCAACGCAGGCACCCTTGCACCGGAGTGCAAGGGTGTCTGCGTTGAGGGGAAGATTGTTTATGTGCAGAAAGGTGTCCCTTCCTGCACATAAACAATCAATGGCGTTTTGCTGTTTCCATGTGTGCTGCACAACGCAGCACACATGGAAACAGCAGAAACGAGGAGAAATTAAACATTTCTCCGCGTTGCGCCTGTTTAAGACCAGGTTTTCCCTGGTCTTAACTTTGGCGCTGCCCCATATTTATGCCACCCTTGCAAATATGGGGCAGCGCCAAAATCAATGGGTGTTGCGATGGAATGCCCACTGCAACACCCATTGTCCTCCCCTTTCAAGCTAAGTATAGTGCTTAACGCTGCCTTGTAAATAAGGCAAAGTCCTATTGCCACTACAACTTCCTGAAAAGTGACATTGTGGTGGCGATAGGGGCTTGTAAATATGCCCTTATATCTAGGTGATCTCATAAGAATTATCATTCACACATCTGGCGACGGGAAACCAATTTCCACATTGAGGGGCAAACAGAGTAATCTAATTGATCTCTTATTTTGAAAATGGCAGAATTCATTGAATCATACAGAAGTAGATCACTGCAGTTTCCCCACCTCTGCAGATCTTGAACACTGTGTTCATGCCACTTAATAGGAGTAAAATAAAAGATGCAATAATATTACTGCTGGGCTAAATAACATCTTGTAAAGATAGCCCATAGGAAAACCAGAATCAGTGCAATTATCTCCAAAATGTAACAACAACTACAAGAAGGCGGTCACTCCATGAAGGGCCTTGTGAAAGTGACCTACAGCAGCACCAGTGCTACGGACGTGGCTGCAGCAATCTTCCTGGCTCTGGAGGAGACACTGCAATTGCTGAACCCAGCAACCAGAACAGGAAGGCCCCTTTGCTGAAGCTACTTTTTGCCCTCCTATGCCACTGGTTAATTGCTGATCACAGTCACTTTGACACCTTCGTGTGGCTTCGCACCGCCAGTCAGGGGATGGGTGCTCTTTTTCCCAGGTCTGCTTTTCAGATGTTTGTAAATGCTGAAAGACGCAGATATATTTGATTGCCAAGTTTCCCAAATATAAAAGATGCCAAAGACGTCGGCAATGCCTTATATATCGGCCTTCCCCAGAAACTTATTAATAAATTACAGGTGGTACTGAACGAAGCAGCCAGGCTGATCTTTAGGCTGCCAAGAAGGTCCCACGCCACCCCCCTGCTGTGCAAATTGCACTGGCTTCCTATCAAGCAAAGAGCAAAATTTAAGGGTCTCTGCATTGCCCATAAAGCAATTTTCGGCAAAGCCCCAGCCTACATTAAAGAACGCCTGAAGAACTACGTTCCGGGCCGCATATTGCGGTCTTCTGAGTCCTGCCATCTGGCCTCTCCAGGGTGCAATACCGCATCTAAAGGGGGCAGAGCCTTCTCCGTCTTACTTCCACAACTATGGAACCAACTGCCCGATTACCTGCGCAAGGAACCGGCACTCCTCCCTTTCAGGAAACAGCTCAAAACGATCCTGTTCAGGAGGCCTTGGATACTGTTTAACCTAGCCCCTGTGCTGCCATGCATCCGCCTACGACCTTTGGCAACCCTCTCAAAAGCGCTTAGAGACCTGCCGGTGATTAGGCGCTATACAAAAATCAATTAACATAACATAACATAACATCATACATGTCCCTCTTGCACGACCAAAAGCAAGAGGGCGTGTTTTCAAGTAATAAAAATAAAAACTACTTTGAGACGGTTCGTAGTGTAGATTTACTGTTCACAGGTGTGTGCGCAGGCCTTCTGGAATTGCCTCACTTGCCTCATGTATGCAGCATTCCAGCCCTGATGCCTAGGACATGTCCCCGAGTACATGGCATAGTGCAAACACACAAGTGTACACTAGACTGGCAATTACATGTGTATACCACTTATCACCCAAAGCATTCAAAGGAGACATTTATATGCGACTACACACAATCAGTACAGCAACAAGAGGGATGCACAACCGCGTGTGTCGATAGGTAGTTCTTGGGTTAGATTACCTGGGTTTACTTTCTTCTCGTATCGTAAGTTAACCTCACTAATCTTCACAGACTTGGCTGACCCACCTCACTTCACCAGCTATCCACACAACAGCAGCAGCAGTGAAGCGATGGCCAGATACTAACGAGGAGCAGCATGGAAGAGGCCTCCGGCATGTTGAAGGCTCCATTCTGATGTTTAAGCATCATTGGTTGGACCCTGCAGTACTCACCATGCAAGACAGTTGTCTTGTGTTCAGTGTGGTACAGTATTGCTAATAAACGCCATTTCTCCATGTGAGACTTAAACGACAACATCGATGCCATCCACCAGGAGACAGATCAGATCCATCAACTACACTGACGAGGCGATGGTAAGGAATGGGTGACTTCTTAAAATGTAGTTCTAAATTATTTTAAAGGGTACAGAGAGCAATATGTAACATCTATGCTACACTCCACTGAACCTAAACATATCACATGCAAATAATCCATATTTTCCTGCTCCTTCATACCCTAAACACAACCTATGAAAATAATGTAAACGTCTGACGTCAACCCAACCCAACCCATGAAAACTACCCCAATCATCCGACCTCTCCAAAAGCCCTGCGCGCCACAACAATGCAATACCTGCTGTCTGACCTCGAGGACTTCCCTCCTAGCACCCTTTTAGTCTCAGACCTCACTTCAGTGCTAGGTATCGATGCTACTAAAGGCTCACTAGAAACATCATCAATCAACACCATAGTGACTCCATCCAGACAATTACAAATATCTCATTATTAGGCAATCCACAACCCCAGGTAGAAGTCTGAACATGTTGTCAGGCTGTGTCTGCCATGTCTACCAGAGCTGCTCCACATCTGTTGCCCATGGTGGCTTAGGAGCCTGGCAAGAGCACTGCCTGGTCTCTCACCCTTACTGTATTGTCTGGATCCTTCCGGCTTGCACAGGTACTTTGTGTCCTGTTCTGCCATATCAAGGAAAGGCAACTACTCACATTTAGTTCTGCTCCGGTATCATCATCTTAGTTAGCTTCCTTTTGTGCTTCAAAGGCAGACTGCATTGTTTCCAGGGGGTGTAGCTGCCACCCCCATAAATATAAGCATCCCAGAAGGTTTGGAAGTACATACGCCACTGATATTGGCCTGTACAGCTTCCCAGATAGTACTGTTAGGGTAATGATCCCACATTCATTAATTAAAATCATTGTGATTGCTTCTCTCAACTCAGACCTGAGCTCTGCCTCAGTCAGAGCGTTTGAAAGGAGTCTCCAAGCAGAGGAGCTGAGCCAGGGTCTAACTGGGTCATAAAATAGGCCTGGTCACCAAAATAAAAGTGGGCCCCATTAGCAAACCAGATAGCTAAAAAAGTAGCCTACATTTGTAAATCAGGCCAGTTTTGAACTTGTAAAGACAACCTGTATGGGTATTCAGCAAGGAAGGGAGACTGCTTTGATTTGTGTTTGCTTCACGCAATGTTTGTATTAAAAAGCGGCTTACGAGGCCATAAAACAGGCCCACAAACTGCTAAAAAACTGGCCCACACACTGATCTGTCATACTAGCACTTGCGCATGCCTGATTGCCCTAAGAGCCAGTCCGACCTTGAGCTGAGCAGACCCTGCAATAAGCGACAGTCAGCAGAACAAATGAGGAGCTGCTCTGCACAATGGCGTTCCTAGCATGGAGGATTGTTCTTTGGGGAATGGTAAAATATGAGGAAAGGGTGGATGCAGTATATAATTTTAAAAAATCAATGAAAAAACTCTGTTAAAGACATGTTATATTTTTTTTGCTTAGGAGACATCATTGGACTCACCCGAGACCAGAGCTTAATTTGAGCTGGTGGTTTCTGGTGCTCAGCACCGGCACTTAGACAAACAACGCCACCATGTGGCAGACTTCCCTAATTTAGAGATATGCACAACATTTGTTTATTAATTTAATATACATGAAAAACGACTAATACCTGTGGCATGATCCATTCTTATAGCTATGGGGCCCTAGAATAGCCTGAATTGTCACACTACTAGGTGTGTGTTGGTTAGTAGTTTTTTTTTGGTACTGTTATTGACAGCTCTGGTAGGAGCAATGGGTGATGCAAGCTGTAGTGGCTTCCTGACGAGAGCCCTGTCACTTATTATTTTACAAATTAAGCACTGCCGAGACACTGAAATTACCTCCAAGAACCACATCGCCAGAGAAGACCAAGGCGGCCTGATGTCAGCTCTTTCTGTTAAACAAAGTGATATAATTCCTCTCAGACAGTGACTTTAAAACTGCAATCCAGGCCCTCGTACTTTCACATCTGGATGGCGACACCACACTGCCCCACGGCCTCCCAGGCATCACACTGACCTCGCTGAAAGGCATGTTACATGCTGCAGCACGCTCAATGACCTTCTGAAGAAATCCAACCATATCACCCCATCTTGTTTGCACTCCATAGGCTCCTCCTATTGGCACACACCATCTTTGAGTCCAGATTTATTGTTTACAAAGACATCACAGTTAGAACCCATGCCTACTGCCCTACAAGCTCACCGTCTCAGGTGGCTCTCAATATACACCAAGAGCCAGGACACCACCAAACTGGAAATGAAGAATGCAAGAAAGAACACACCAGCAAAGATGCTTCTACATATAAGCACCAATGATATAAAGCAACATCCCTGTATCAGTCAGCACCCAACCCCTCCATCAATTCCGGAGAGAGCTAAAGACACTCTGTGAGGGAACGCTACATCTTGACATTGTAGTAGACTCATAAACACTGAGACCAGAGATATATGCTATTTCACCATCCACACACACACTTGAACTACAAACACAAAATAGTGGAACTATTTTAATAACAGAAATAGTTTCTGTCATAATAAAATAACAAGAAACTACCATAAAGCTTGGAGAAGATGTATTTTACTATGTTCCCCTATAAATTACTGCAATAAGATTCCATTTAGTATTTATTCTAGTATTTTTCTTCGAAAACGATGTATATGTATTAATTTAATATACACATTTAAACCACAGTTATGGCTGCAGATTAAACCTGAAAAGGTAATTGAAAGGCACTGGTTCTGGTTAGCTGCCCAAACTATGACCTGCACAACATCTGTGCAAATCATGACCCACACACCAAATGCAATGGCCATGATCCCTTCCTTGGTATGGGAGATGCAGTTACAAATGACATAAATGATGTCACAGGTGAGATTATGTATCACACTAGAATTCACACTATCAATGAGTATTTCCATTAAGAGTATTATTATTTATTATTTGGTCTATCTGTTGTTTCTTAATAATGTGGTGATTTTAGGTGTTGTTGCTTATGTGTATACATTTTGAGAGGCCATAAGCACTCTATGTGGTGTGCAACCTATGGTTTGAAACTGAATCTCAGAATTTTGTTAAACGTATGTTGGGGTCTTACAACCAGTAGTGGCCACTTGTATTGCGAAGTGGTGAGGCGGGTGGAGGGGGAACACAAACCCCCCCCCAAAAAAGATTTATGAATAAAGAAAATAGCACTTACCTGCTCCGATGGTGAGGCGGGTGGAGGGGGAACACAAACCCCCCCCAAAAAAAGAATTATGAATAAAGAAAATAGTACTTACCTGCTCCGATGGCCGCCGCCTTGCTCCCAATCCTGGCATCCCGTCCAGGAACTGGTGCACACTGCACAGGCTCTCAGCTCCCAATCCCAGCACTTCTCTCATGCAGGGAATGCTATTCCCAGCATGAGAGCCGCACTGGGATTGGTCTGAGCGCCCTGGTTCAGTGCTCAGACATGGACTGGGAGCCTGTGTTGGTTCTCCACCTGACTGTACAACACAGCTTGTGTAAATGTAAGTAAGTCAGTTTTTATATAGCGCAGCTACTCACCCTTATGGGTCTCAAGGTGCTGGGGGCCGTCGTGGAAATTAAGTGAGCTATTGCCCAGAGTCACATGGTGCTGAGCTGCCGCAGCCGGGGATCGAACCGTGAACCCTGTGCTCCGAAGTCAGCTGCCCTGGCCGCTGCACCACTCCTCTCCACTGTAGGAGAAAGGCTAAGTGGCTAAGTCCCAGAGGGCCATCCAAACCGTCATGCGCACTTAGCAGTGCCCACCACCCCCTCCTCCTCACTTGTGCTGTAGCTGTAGCTCCGTATAGATGACCACGCCCCTCCCTCAGCTCGCAGCCTGCAGAACAAGAAATAAAATGTTAATAAAATTGTTTTATTATCATTTTATTTTTGTCCTTTGCCTGCTTTCAGCAGGGAGGATGATGTTCCTCCTCCATAACGGAGGAGCCGTCCCTGCTTACAACCATTCCTAACCATAAGTTCATTTTAACTATTGTTAAGTGAATTTTTGTATTTGTTGTTTATATACTCAATGTGGACAGGCACTGTGCCCCATCCACCTCGGGTGGCAAACCGCTGCCACGCCTCGCCTGGCTTGCTGGAGCAGTGCATTAACCTCTAATATCCATTATTCTTCGCTTACTACACACAGGGGCATATGTACAAGCCCCTATCGCCACAGGAACTTCACTTTTTCCGACATTCCTGTGGCGATAGGGGCTTTGCCTTATTTACAAGGCAGCGTTAAGCCACTTAATGTGGCTTAACGCTGCCTTGTAAATAAGGTACCCTTTCATGGTGTACTTACTGTGAAAGGGGTGGGCAGTGGGCTTTGCGGTGGGCGTTCCACTGCAACACCCATTGATTTTGACGCTGCCCCCTATTTACAAGGGTGGCATAAACAGGAGGCAGCGCCAAAATTAAGACCAGGGAACACCTGGTCTTAGCTAGCAAAACGAGGAGAAATGCTTTATTTCTCCTCGTTTTTGCTTTCCATGTGTGCTGCCTTGTGCAGCACACATGGAAAAAGCTAACGCTATTGGATTGTTTATGTGTAGGAGGGTGTCGCTTCCTGCACATAAACAATCTTTAAAAAGACATTTTGTAACTTCCATGTGTGCTGCATTAAGCAGCACACATAGAAGTGACAAAACGACATTTAAAGATTGCTTATGTGCAGGAAGGGACACCTTCCTGGTCATAAACAATCTTCCCCTGCACGCAGACACCCTTGCACTATGGTGCAAGAGTGCCTGCGTTGGCACTAAGCTGCTAAACTTAGCGCCAGCGCAGGGGGGAACGCAAGGCTGCACCATATTCTTGTAAATATGGTGCAGCCTTGCGTTTCTGAAGTGGCGGAGAGAGGCGTTAAGCCATGACGGCTAACTCCTCACTCCGCCACTTCTTTGTACATATGGCCCACAGTCTCCATTTGAACGATACCGTTTAAAAAGTAACAGGCCGCAGAAAACGAATACTATGATGTTTATTGTATTAGTTCTGTTTTCTCACAATTAAAGTTGGCTCTAAAAATAACCTTTTTTTTTTTTTTTATTTGTTTGTATTTTTTTTTTACTATTTAAGATTTTGCTTTTTTAATACTTTTTGTCGAAAACAAAAGTGGAAAAAGATTACTAGCACTCGAAAAAGAGGTACACAACAATTAACGTCTAAATCTGTCTACTGCGTTTTTTTAGGTTTTGCACAGAACAATAACATCATTCAAATGAATACATGGAATTTCTATAATATTTTATTAGAGGCGTTACTTCCTTTTCTCAGTAAAAAAAAGTAACCTGTCCGTAACAAAGGTTTTATAGTGAATTTGTTTTGGTGTTTTATTGCTATATAGTTTGGCTCCTGGATAAAGTAAGAACTCATTGTGCATGCACAGTGGTATCTTGGGTAGGACAAGGCTCCACCTGCCCTTGCCCCCATCATGTAACAGAGGCTACAACAACATTTTTCTTTCTCAGACAGCCAGTCTGATTGCTTGGACCCAGGGATACTGTAATGACCAAATATCCTCTCAGTCAATCCGATTCTAAATCTTTTTCATTTTTTATCCTTGTTTACTCCATGGATTCAGCTCTGTGATTAAACTGGGAATTAATAGTTTAAATAGACAAAAGATTGCAGCTCTGAAAGCTGCAGCCACCTCTCCTTTTGGGTGTCAAGAATATATAGAAAACTACTGAATAGATTTAAATCAAAACATAAACAAAACATAATAAAACATAAATGGCCTCTTCTGGGTAAATTTCTATCTGCATGCCAAGTGAATTTCATTCACATATCACATCATCATAGAACTCAACAATGACATCAGTGATCTGATTGGCTAAAAACAAAAGCAGTTTTTCTTCTTGTGGATGCTCTTCATCTCTATGTGATGTGATTGGGCGTCATGGATTGGCAGTGTCTTCAGTTCTTTAAAGCCTTCCCTGCATAGAAAGTGAAGCCGTTTCATAGAGTCCATTTGTATAATTAATACATGATCATACAATGGAGGTGGTCACCTGAAGCTACTATGAGAAACGCAGATGAGGAAAATTAATCTTAGGGTCCACTTCAAACTGTATAAAAGGCTCCTTTTGTGACTTGTTTCACTTGAGGAGCCACGGAAAGGCTGGAATCCATGATCACTCCAGGTTTCTCACTTGTGTCGATGTTACCTATGGTACTCCAAGTGCCGGGGACTGAACTGTCAGAGGACGATAGTTCTTCTAATATCCACATGTTTAATTTGACACGATTCGGTAACATTCATTGGTCAGCAGCTCAGAGATAGTGGTCTAGTTTCAGCTATCAAGATTGCTTGGGTTTTCCTATTTCAGTATCCTTCCTTGATGTTCAAAGGTGGGCACGTAAATGAAGGAAGTAAGATAATACCTGCTCTGTCAGTGAGGGTGGAGGAGAGCCAGTGAGGTGTACCTCCCTATATACCAGTTTCTTTTAGTCTGTCTTGAAGGGATTGGTGGTGAAGAATGTCACAGGTGGCGGACAGGTGGAGCAGAAAAAGCACAGCTACACCATTTCTGTGTTCTAGATCGCACAAGATAGTGATACTGACAATTGGACAGACAGGCCTCCACTCCACCTCTTCACCCAGGAGCCGTACTCCTAAGCAACAATCACCCACCCACTCTGCCCAGCCCCTCCTTACAGCTGGTTTGTTGGTTCAATAGTAACCTGTTTACTTCAAGGATGCTGTAGACTCAAGAGAATGCTGCTCTTTCATTCAGTTATGTAAAGACTTGGCTATTTGAGATAGTTTTAAAGCGGATCGGATCCACTTCACCAAGATTGTTTTTCTTGATGATTGGTTGTATGAAGAGTATTTTGAGTTCTGCTGGGAAGGTGTATGAGGTTAGGGAGCTTTTGATGATGTTCATTGCTGATGTGGTGGTGACCGTAGACCGCAGGATATTCTTGAAGGCTTGTGGTGGGCAGGGTCTGATGGCCAGCCGACAGGTCCACTCGCCTTGACTAGACTGGGGGATTCTGAGGGTGAGAGTTGCTTGAAAGTGTTAAGAGTAGAGAGATTCCTGTTTTGTGTGATCCTCTTTGTCTTGGTGGGCTAGGATTATGGTGACTTGTCGAAATAAATTTCTATTTTTTTATTTTTTTATTTGGCCACAATGTAGCCTGTAATTTCAGAAATGTTGAGATGGTGAAGACCCATTCTGAGTTGCGGAATTTTGAGAGGACTTTTTAACGCTACCTTGTAGGACACTTGTTGGAGATTCGGCTTTAGTAGTGAAGCGTTTTAGCTTTCTGGGTGATAGGTTTGTTTGTCCTGTTGAGTCTCTGTAGCTTAATTTGCTCCAGAACATTTCTGAGCTTTTTCTACTGCTGTTGAAGTGTGGCCAGTTATGCTTAGAAGCAAAACATCCATATACGCACGTTCACATATTGAATTAATAGATACATTTCTGCCAAAGCCTATCGTTAATGATCGTTACAGAAATATAGGAGTCCACGTGTGTTGCATTTATTTGGTGAGATCGTGTATTTGGGGAGATCTGCATTTATGTTGACAGTCACTTCGTTCCATTGTGAACTGGACTTCTCCTTGGTCCCATCGAGGGTATCCCTTCTCGTCCTCGCTCCTATCTCCTGCTCACAAATTAAATAGGATTGATATGCAACGGATGCATAAGAAAATACAACCCAAAAAAAGCACAGAACCGCAGGGACATGGACAATGTATGCCTAAATACAGAGACGCCCATGCATGTGAGCTGCCCATGCATGTGAGCTACACATGGAATGCTGCTCCTGGCAGCAAACTGTTCGACCTATTACAGAAGCATTTTTTCCAGTTTTTCTAACCTGACCAGGATCATTAGAGAGCTTTACAAAGAATCAGATGTAACAAATTTTGTTTTCTTTTAGAAAGAGGGGGAATACATGATTTGCTCAGAATCACGCGCTGTTGAGCGGAGGCCTAGAACCGACCCCGGTCCTCCAGTTCCAAAGCTGGCAGCTCTAGCCTCTACTTCCCATCTCCGCCCAATAGTGCTAAGTGAAGGCTCTACGGGTGCAGTGTTTAATTTGTAAATAACTAAGTGACAGGGCCCTCATAAGGAGGCCACTGCAGCTAGCACCAATTGACCTTGCCAGGTAGGTCGCTCCCCCACCACACAGCTCCGCCTGTGTTGTCCGCCCGCTGCTGCTGCTGATAAGCTCGCCCCTCCGCTTGTGGCCTCGGTGCCCGTATTTCTTGCTTTCTGTCTCTCCATTTTTCTTTCTGTGCCCCTCCGTGCCCCATTGTACTGTGCCCGTATTTCTCTGTTTGCTTCCTCTCCTTTTTTCCTTCTGTGCCCCTCCGTGCCCCATTGTACTGTGCCCGTATTTCTCTGTTTGCTTCCCCCTTTTTTCCTTCTGTGCCCCTCGCTGCCCCATTGTACTGTGCCCATATTTCTCTGTTTGCTTCCTCTCCTTTTTTCCTTCTGTGCCCCTCGCTGCCCCATTGTACTGTGCCCGTATTTCTCTGTTTGCTTCCTCTCCTTTTTTCCTTCTGTGCCCCTCGCTGCCCCATTGTACTGCGCCCGTATTTCTCTGTTTGCTTCCTCTCCTTTTTTCCTTCTGTGCCCCTCCGTGCCCCATTGTACTGTGCCCGTGTTTCTCTGTTTGCTTCCTCTCCTTTTTCCTTCTGTGCCCCTCGCTGCCCCATTGTACTGTGCCCGTATTTCTCTGTTTGCTTCCTCTCCTTTTTTCCTTCTGTGCCCCTCGCTGCCCCATTGTACTGCGCCCGTATTTCTCTGTTTGCTTCCTCTCCTTTTTTTCCTTCTGTGCCCCTCCGTGCCCCATTGTACTGTGCCCGTATTTCTCTGTTTGCTTCTTCTCCTTTTTTCCTTCTGTGCCCCTCGCTGCCCCATTGTACTGTGCCCGTATTTCTCTGTTTGCTTCCTCTCCTTTTTTCCTTCTGTGCCCCTCCGTGCCCCATTGTACTGTGCCCGTATTTCTCTGTTTGCTTCCTCTCCTTTTTTTCCTTCTGTGCCCCTCCGTGCCCCAGTGTACTGTACCCGTATTTCTCTGTTTGCTTCCTCTCCTTTTTCCTTCTGTGCCCCTCCGTGCCCCATTGTACTGTGCCCGTATTTCTCTGTTTGCTTCCTCTCCTTTTTCCTTCTGTGCCCCTCCGTGCCCCATTGTACTGTGCCCGTATTTCTCTGTTTGTTTTCTCCCCACTTCTCCTTCTGTGCCCCCGCTGCCTCTCTCCATTCCCGCCGCTGCGTCCCCTGCGGCCCCGCCCCCCTGACTGCCCATTCGCTGCCCCTGCCTCCCGCCTCCCCGCTGCTCCTCCCTCCCACCTCCCCATATATGGCGGCCGCTGCGCGGCCGCGCCGCTGGCGCGCCAAAGGCGCGCCTAAGTCAAGCCCGTCTGCGCCCGTCCGCGACTGGACCGCGCCCAGCGCCAGAACTCCTGGACCGCGCGCCCCCCGCTCCAGCCTCGAGGACCGACGCCGATAAGATGCCACCACACTCCACGCCCTCAACCCCGGACGGACGCACAACTGCTTCAAGGCCGCCCCGAAACGCACCCATGGTCCTTACAGCTGCCGGAACTGCAGCTACACCAGCCTCAGAGCCACCGAGGCGCCCGCCAAGAAGGACCTCAACCACCTCCGGTGCATCCTACTGAACACCCGCTCCGCACGCAAACACGCCCGTCGAGCTCTGGGACCTGCTCGACACATCATCACCAGACGTCGCCTTCCTGACAGAGACCTGGATGAACGACTCCTCCGCCCCGACATCGCCATAGCCATCCCAGACGGCTATAAGATCACCCGCAGAGACCCGCGTCAACGCAGTAGGAGGAGGAATCGCCATCGTCCACAAGAACACCATCAGGGTCTCGACCAGCACCGACGACACTCTCAGCACCGCCGAACACATGCACTTCCAGATCCACACGGACCCCAACACCACCCTTAGAGGCACCCTTGTCTACAGACCCCCTGGGCCCCGACCCCAGTTCAGCGACTCCATCGCCGACTTCATCAGCACGCACGCCCTGACCTCTACCGACTACATCCTCCTCGGAGACCTGAACTTTCACCTGGAGAACAACAACGACAGCAACTCCACCACCCTGATCGACAGCCTCGCCAACCTCGGCCTGAGCCAGCTCGTCACAACACCGACCCACTCCGCCGGCCACACGCTTGACCCCATCTTCTCCTCAAGCTCCCACGTCTCCTTCAGCCACACCACGGAACTCCTCTGGACCGACCACCGCTGCATCCATTTCACCTTCCAGAAACCCACCACACACCACCGCACCCAACAGATCTCACGCCGCTGCTGGAGCAAAGTCACCGAAGACCAACTCCGGGCAACACTCGCTCTCAGCCCTCCCTCCGACCCATCCAACACCGACGACGCTGCCTGCAACCTCAGACGATGGATGGACGACTGCGCCAACACCCTCGCCCCGCTGAAAAGCTCACCTACAGCGACACCACCAAAAGAGCCAGCTGGTTCACCTCGGAACTCCTAGCTTCCAAGCGTACCTGCCGGAAACTAGAGAAGAAATGGCACAGCGATAAGACACCGGACAGCCACACAGCCCACAAAGACGCCATCCGTAACCACCACCACCTCATCAGGTCCGCCAAGAGAATCTCCTTCAAAGACCGCCTCGACAACAACGCACACAACAGCAAGGAGCTTTTCAACATCGTGAAGGAACTCTCCAATCCCAGCTCCAACACCAACGACATCCCGCCGTCGCAACCCCTGTGCGATTCCCTTGCCACCTTCTTTCACCGCAAGATCGCCGACATCCACGACAGCTTCAACACCCAGACAACCCCAACTAAGATCGATACACCAGACCCGCCACACACCATCGACTACGACCCCCTGCCAGCCTGGGCCAGCGTGAACATCGAGGACACCATCAAGACCATAAGCACAATACACTCCGGCTCCCCGTCAGACCCTTTCCCGCACCACATCTTCAACAAAGCCAGCAGCTCCATCGCACCCCACCTGTGCAACATCATCAACCTCTCCTTCGAGACCGCGACCTTCCCAGAGAGCTGGAAACACGCAGAGATCAACTCAAAAAACCCAAGGCAGACCCGAGAGACCTCAAGAACTTCCGGCCCATCTCTCTGCTTCCGTTCCCAGCCAAGGTCATCGAGAAGATCGTCAACAAACAGCTAACCCGATACCTCGAAGAAAACAGCATCCTGGACCCATCCCAATCAGGGTTCCGCAGCAACCACAGCACTGAGACTGCCCTCATCGCCGCCACCGACGACATCAGGATCCTGCTGGACAATGGTGAGACCGCAGCCCTCATCCTGCTGGACCTCTCCGCCGCCTTCGACACTGTCTGCCACCGCACTCTACGCGCACGCCTCCACGACGCAGGGATCCGAGACAAGGCCCTGGAATGGACCACCTCCTTCCTCGACGGCAGAACCCAGAGAGTCCGCCTCCCACCTTTCCGATCCGAAGTCTCCGAGATCTTCTGCGGCGTACCCCAGGGATCGTCCTCAGCCCAACACTGTTCAACATCTACATGGCCCCGCTCGCACGCATCGCCAGACAACACGACCTCAACATTATCTCCTACGCCGACGACACTCAACTGATCCTCTCCTCACCAAGGACCCCCTCGCCGCCAAAGCCAAACTCCATGACGGAATGAAGGCCGTCGCCGATTGGATGAAGATCAGCCGACTAAAGCTGAACACAGACAAAACGGAGGTCCTCATCCTCGGCTCCAACCCTCAGCCTGGGACGACTCCTGGTGGCCAATGACGCTGGGAGCAGCCCTGACACCCACCGACCACGCACGCAACCTGGGAGTCATCCTCGACTCAACGCTCTCCATGACCAAGCAAGTCAACGCAGTCTCCTCCTCCTGCTTCAACACACTCCGCATGCTTCGCAAGATCTACAGGTGGATCCCGACAGACACAAGAAGAACAGTCACCCAGGCCCTCGTCAGTAGCAGACTAGACTATGGGAACGCCCTCTACGCGGGAGCCCCGGCCAAGCTCATCAAGCGACTGCAACGCATACAAAACGCCTCCGCACGACTGATCCTCGACGTACCACGCCACAGCCACATCACCCCCACTTGAGGAACCTGCACTGGCTCCCCGTCGACAGGAGGATCACCTTCAAACTCCTCACCCACGCACACAAGGCACTCCACAAAACTGGCCCAGCCTACCTCAACAGACGACTCTTCTTCTACGTCCCCAACCGCCAGCTCCGCTCCGCCGACCTCTCCCTCGCCACCGTCCTCCGCATTCGAAGAACAACCACCGGTGGCAGATCCTTCTCACACCTCGCCGCCAAGACCTGGAACACCCTCCCACTAAGCCTACGAAAGACCCAAGACCTGCTGACCTTCAGGAGGCTACTCAAGACCTGGCTGTTCGACCAGTAGCAGCATCCCCCCCCGCTTCCTCCCCCCAGCGCCTTGAGACCCTCGCGGGTAAGTAGTGCGCTCTACAAATTCCGTGATTGATTGATTGATTGACCAATCATAGCCCCTACCAGCGCTGCCAGTCACTACCAACACAACTACTACCCATCATACACCCACAAGTGTGATATTTTAGACTATTCCAGGCCCCCAAAACTATAAGAATGGCTTGGGCGACTGCTATTAGTAATTTTTAATGTATATTGAATTAATAAACTACTGTTGTTGTGCTGATCTATAAATTAGACAAACAGCGCCACCATGTGGCAGACTGTTACAAGTGGCGGAGTTGAAAACTAAGTGCCGGTCCCGAGCACCAGAAACCATGGGCTCA
Organism: Calotriton arnoldi; assembly: GCA_963921515.1. NCBI lineage: Eukaryota > Metazoa > Chordata > Amphibia > Caudata > Salamandridae > Calotriton > Calotriton arnoldi. The sequence continues at coordinate 8,919 of CAWUFW010024820.1, read as the reverse complement.
AATTAAGCACTGTACAGGTGCTCACTCTGGACAATATTACAGGTGAATACTGACAACGCAATAGCTTTCTGCTGAATCTATTTGTCATCCTCTAGTAACTTTACTTTTTCTCTCCCGGCCACAACGAGTAAAAGAGGGGAACATACCCCACACCCCATTAATGACCAAGTGTGGCAGCATATCAGCCCAGGGCCAGACCAACAGAGGAGGAGGAGGGTGAGGGGTATTTGGCCGAGCATGAGAATAAATACAAGCTCTGGTAGGGATAGAGAGGAGATAGAGCACAGCACTTCCCCAGCCATGAGTAAACACCAGAGCACACTCGTCCTGGGCTGGGTGAAGTGTGGCGTCACTGTGGGAGGCTCCATTATCGTCTTGTCCAACATCCCCCTCACACTCCATCACCTTGAACTGTCCTCCTGAGCTCCTGCTGTTTCTCCCCTTAGAATTCAGCCATTCCCATCTCACCGTCCTCTCATACCAATGACCAAATCTTGAGGTGCCAGGACCTGGGGCAGCTCCTCCGTAATGGCGGAGGAGCGTCGCCCGACTGCCAGTAGATGATAAATAAAACGATACTAAAACATTGTTATTATCCTTTTATTTATCTCTGTCTGAGATGCTTATGTCTGACAAGAGGGGCCGGGCCATGGCAGGGAGCAGTACTGTGCACTTATAAGTCTGCATGTTAGTTTGGCCGGACGTCTCAGGCTGGACAAACAGGCATGTGCACTTATGTTTCCACAGCCGGGTTGGAGAAACACCATAGGCTTCCAGGTACCGGCTGAGCGGCAAACCAGGTCGCTCAGACCAATCCAGGCGCTGCTCTCATTCTAGAGAGCAGCATCTGGATTGGGTAGGGAGCCTGTGCCTTCAGTCCCATCCACTTCTGGAGGAGGAGCAGGCGCAATGAGGCGGCCGGTAGCGGTAACGAAGCGGAGCAGCAGGTACGTGATTTTTTTAATTTCCAAACCCCTCCCCTTGCGCCGCCCTACCTGTTTCGATGGGTGGCAGCCGCCACCGGCCAGGACCAGCTTCACCACCCTGGAACATATACGTGCCGGAAGCCCTCGCGCTGACTGATGCGGGTGGGAGGGTGACCCAGCAGTAATTGGAGAAAGGCAATGGGTACAACACTCCTAAGGATGGTTGACTTAAATTTTTATTTTACTTTTACATAACATGTAAAAAGTATGTGTTCATCCCAAGGAGTACATTGATACTGAAGGACAGATGTTTTTTGTTACCCAACCCCCAGGTGCTTATTTTTCCGATCTTGTGAGTATGAAAGCCTGTGTAGACCCATCTGAATCTGGCGTGGACCATGAGGTAAAAGACATGCTCCTACTACAACGGATGCATTACTCCAAGGAACCATCACACCCATCCTCAGTACTTTAGCTAGTATTTTTGTTAGTTTCATCCTGTGTAATAACTGTAATGTTCCCAAGGACACTTGTTTCACCCTCTTCTTCTCCATTTTCCCTGGTGAGTACTGTATCTTGTATTACATTTAAATTTTATTTATCATATCCCTGTGAGCATCATTACCTTTGTGTATTTGGATTTTCCTGTACCCTTTGCCATCACCCCATTTTGGCAATGTCCATGTTAAATCTTGTATTCCCTATACACACTTGTAAATGCCATGCCTTATCGATGAATATTGATTGACCCGCCGTGTGCAATAGCATTGAGACGTTTGTGCACAAAATGATATTCGTCACTCTCATATTCTCCATTCATTGCTTTTGCAGTTCCATCATGATCCACTATATGTCTCTTTAGGTCTGGGTTCTGACAGGGCAGGTATCAAATACACCTATTACTAACAATATACATAGATTGGGCTTTGGGGTCCCCCTTTCAATCATTGCCTTTCTTCTAACTGCTTCTTTCAGTCATTGGCTGGAGACTTTTACAATGACATCTTGGATCAGCCCACTGGAGTATTCATCTCTCAAGTAATACTATTAGCTCTTTGGATGTATCCTTCTGCCTCCACTCCAGTGCTGGTAATAAAAGTGCATGAGGGACTGCTTTACAAATATACTCAGCTCTGTGCTTTCCTGCTGGCTCCCTCTTGATTGTCTCACTGTAATGTGCTAATGCTGTATGTGTCAGTGCTTTAAACACAGACCTACTGACTTTGCCAATACGTTTTATTTCTGTCTTGATGACAGTCCGACCCACTGAGGCTTGTCCCTGCCTTACTGATTTCTACTGCTAGAGCAGCACAATAAAGCGCCACCTCTGGCCTAGCTAGGAGAAAGTTGTATTATATTCTGTTGTAGTAGTTAAAGTAGTTAATATTTAGTATTTCAGATCCTGAGTGTGTGGTGTTGTAGTGTGTGGCCAAAGGGTAATTAACACTATTATTCCTGATCACCCTTATGTGTTCTTGTATACGCTCTTTAAGGGGTCTGATGGTACTGCCTACATATATCTTTTGGCACGAACAGATTATACAGTAGACCACAAATTATATGTAAATATGTAAATATGCCATCGACAAACTCACCTGCTTTCAACATAACATCAAACACAAACATTATATACAACAGTGTATCAATTGAAACACCACATTTGTGGTCTACTGTTTGTGCCAAAATATATGTGTAGGCAGTACATCAGACACCTGTAAAGAGCGTATACAAGAACATATAAGGGCAATTAGGAATAATAATGTTAATTACCCTTTGGCCACACACTACAACACCACACACTCAGCATCTAAAATACTATGGGGCCGATTCCGATCTCGGTCGGAGGCGCACCCAATACCATTCGGTCGGGAAAAAAGCCATGCGAATGCCTGTTTCCCGACCGATCCGTACATCATTCCGAACGAGTAAGTACGATGCGCACAACAGCACAGAATCCGGCCGAGTCGTACTCACCCAATCCAGGTTCTGTTCTCCGACCGAGGCGAATCCGGAAACGCAGAATCGAGTCGCACGGAAGGGAAAATGCAGCCTTGTCCGGCCGAACAAGTACGATGCGCTTTCCGTACGCGCCCGAACCCGTCCGCTACGTCCGGCACGTCAAAGCTTCCGGGAGAGGCGCACATAAGCTCCGATTCGCGCCACAACACGATCCACGGCCACGAGGCGAACACGCCAGCGACGAGGACGACGCGAAGCAACGAGAAAGACGAACGACACGAACCAACCATGAATCCCTTCGTCCCAATCCTACCAATATTCTACATTTACTACCGGAACAGGCACGGACGCGTACGGCGCAGAAGGTAAGTCAGACACCAACCACAAAAACATACAAAACGTACACGACACATCACACACACACAGAGGGATGCAGAATTTACTTACACCAGCAACAGCAGCACCATAGGGGCGGGATGCCCATCACCAATGCCACATATGCACACAGGGGCCTGGATGCGCACCACCACTACCACCCCTACCCAGGGGGCTGGATGCCTACCACTACTACCACCCTTAGCCATGGGGGTGCCAGATGCCCACCACTACTACCACCCTTACCCAGGGGGCTGGATGCCTACCACTACTACCACCCTTAGCCAGGGGGTGCCAGATGCTCACCACCACTACCACCCTTACCCAGGGGGGGCTGGATGCCTACCACTACTATCACCCTAAGCCAGGGGGGCTGGATGCCTACCACTACTACCACCCTTAGCCATGGGGGTGCCAGATGCCCACCACTACTACCACCCTTACCCAGGGGGGGCTGGATGCCTACCACTACTACCACCCTTAGCCATGGGGGTACCAGATGCCCACCACCACTACCACCCTTACCCAGGGGGGCTGGATGCCTACCACTACTATCACCCTAAGCCAGGGGGGTCTGGATGCCTACCACTACTACCACCCTTAGCCATGGGGGTGCCAGATGCCCACCACTACTACCACCCTTACCCAGGGGGGGCTGGATGCCTACCACTACTACCACCCTTAGCCATGGGGGCTGGATGCCTACCACCACTACCACCCTTAGCCAGGGGGGGCTGGATGCCTACCACTCCTACCACCCTTACCCAGGGGGGCTGGATGCCTACCACAACTACCACCCTTACCCAGGGGGGGCTGGATGCCTACCACTACTACCACCCTTAGCCATGGGGGTGCCAGATGCCCACCACCACTACCACCCTTACCCAGGGGGGGCTGGATGTCCACCACTACTACCACCCTTAGCCAGGGGGGTGCCAGATGCCTACCACTACTACCACCATTACCCAGGGGGGGCTGGATTACTACCACCCTTAGCCAGGGGGGTGCCAGATGCCCACCACCACTACCACTCCTTACCCAGGGGGGCTGGATGCCTACCACTACTATCACCCTAAGCCAGGAGGGCTGGATGCCTACCACTACTACCACCCTTAGCCATGGGGGTGCCAGATGCCCACCACTACTACCACCCTTGCCCAGGGGGCTGGATGCCTACCACTACTACCACCCTTAGCCATGGGGGTGCCAGATGCCCACCACCACCACCCACCCTTACCCAGGGGGGCTGGATGCCTACCACTACTATCACCCTAAGCCAGGGGGCTGGATGCCTACCACTACTACCACCCTTAGCCATGGGGGTGCCATATGCCCACCACTACTACCACGCTTACCCAGGGGGAGCTGGATGCCTACCACTACTACCACCCTTAGCCATGGGGGTGCCAGATGCCTACCACCACTACCACCCTTAGCCTGGGGGGGCTGGATGCCTACCACTACTACCACCCTTACCCAGGGGGGCTGGATGCCTACCACAACTACCACCGTTACCCAGGGGGGGCTGGTGCCTACCACTACTACCACCCTTAGCCATGGGGGTGCCAGATGCCCACCACCACTACCACCCTTACCCAGGGGGGGCTGGATGTCCACCACTACTACCACCCTTAGCCAGGGGGGTGCCAGATGCCTACCACTACTACCACCCTTACCCAGGGGGGGCTGGATGCCTACCACTACTACCACCCTTAGCCAGGGGGGTGCCAGATGCCCACCACCACTACCACCCTTACCCAGGGGGGCTGGATGCCTACCACAACTACCACCCTTACCCAGGGGGGGCTGGATGCCTACCACTACTACCACCCTTAGCCAGGGGGGTGCCAGATGCCCACCACCACTACCACCCTTACCCAGGGGGGGCTGGATGCCTACCACAACTACCACCCTTACCCAGGGGGGGCTGGATGCCTACCACTACTACCACCCTTAGCCATGGGGGTGCCAGATGCCCACCACCACTACCACCCTTACCCAGGGGGGGCTGGATGTCCACCACTACTACCACCCTTAGCCAGGGGGGGTGCCAGATGCCTACCACTACTACCACCCTTACCCAGGGGGCCTGGATGCCTACCACTACTACCACCCTTAGCCAGGGGGTGCCAGATGCCCACCACCACTACCACCCTTACCCAGGGGGGCTGGATGCCTACCACTACTACCACCCTAAGCCAGGGGGGCTGGATGCCTACCACTACTACCACCCTTAGCCATGGGGGTGCCAGATGCCCACCACTACTACCACCCTTACCCAGGGGGGCTGGATGCCTACCACTACTACCACCTCTACCCAGGGGGGGCTGGATGCCTACCACTACTACCACCCTTAGCCATGGGGGGTGCCAGATGCCCACCACTACTACCACCCTTACCCGGGGGGCTGGATGCCTACCACTACTACCACCCTTACCCAGGGGGGCTGGATGCCTACCACTACTACCACCCTCTACCCAGGGGGGCTGGATGCCTACCACCACTACCACCCTTACCCAGGGGGGCTGGATGCCTGTCACTACTACCACCTCTACCCATAGGGGGCTGGATGCCTACCACCAACACCACCCCCACTCATAGGATGGACAATGCATGACACAACCAGCACACCACAACCTAGGGAATGCAAGAAAAAGACATCCCCCAACACCATGACAAGCGTGGTGTAGACTGTGTCAAATGCCTACAACACTGAACATGACTTTGAACATACAATGTGACCCCCTATCACATGTGCCACACATATATGTGTGTGGCCCCCACAATGCAAGCAGGCCTATGACCATTGTGGCAATGGGGTCCAAACCCCCATCATCACAGTGACCAAAAGGTAAGTGTGGGGTCCATAGTTGAAGCACATTTTGAACATTGTGGCAATGGGGTCCAAATCCCCATCATCACAGTGACCAAAATGTAAGTGTGGGGTCCATAGCTGAAGCACATTTTTGAACATTGTGGCAATGGGGTCCAAACCCCATCATCACAGTGACCAAAATGTAAGTGTGGGGTCCATAGCTGAAGCACATTTTGAACATTGTGGCAATGGGGTCCAAACCCCCATCATCACAGTGACCAAAATGTAAGTGTGGGGTCCATAGCTGAAGCACATTTTGAACATTGTGGCAATGGGGTCCAAACCCCCATCATCACAGTGACCAAAATGTAAGTGTGGGGTCCATAGCTGAAGCACATTTTGAACATTGTGGCAATGGGGTCCAAACCCCCATCATCACAGTGACCAAAAGGTAAGTGTGGGGTCCATAGCTGAATCACATTTTGAACATTGTGGCAATGGGGTCCAAACCCCCATCATCACAGTGACCAAAAGGTAAGTGTGGGGTCCATAGTCTGAAGCACATTTTGAACATTGTGGCAATGGGGTCCAAACCCCCATCATCACAGTGACCAAAAGGTAAGTGTGGGGTCCATAGCTGAAGCACATTTTGAACATTGTGGCAATGGGGTCCAAACCCCATCATCACAGTGACCAAAAGGTAAGTGTGGGGTCCATAGCTGAAGCACATTTTGAACATTGTGGCAATGGGGTCCAAACCCCCATCATCACAGTGACCAAAATGTAAGTGTTGACAAAGAAAAGCTGCAACTGCCAAACTGCATGGATGATTCCTGGTCACAGAACATAAAACACATCAGTGGCAAAGTAGTGCATGTGTCCCATTGCAACATAGATTGGGGGAGGCAAATACTGCAGTGCAAATAAGACATACCTTTGGCCATGTGCAGACAAACAACACCCATGGGGGCTGACACAGTCAACATTCATCAATGACACAATGACAGAAGTGACCATCAGAATGCAGACCCACATATTTGCACCAATGGGCACCCAAATGCAGATACCCTGTGGAGACTGTAGATGTGAGGTGAACAGATACCATACCATGGCAGCAATGGGACACACAAACCATGATCATTGTGCTGACTGATGACCTAGGAGTCCCAGGGACAGCAGGGGAAACCCACCAAACTACATACAGCCAATGGCACACCTAAGATATGCCAATGCAGTGGTGCAGATGCACAAACACAAACAGGCAGACCCACACTGCACATCAAACACAACAGGTGAGGGGGGGTGCCAGTGTCCCCAGGCAACCACACAACACATGAGGAGGCCTGAATACCAATTATACAGATGTGCATACAGTGCCACACAAAGGTAACTCATGGATCCAAATCCCCTATGTGGGCAATCAGGCATTGTCAGATGAGAGGGAGCACAAATCACACATGTCACACAGGCACGTAGGAACAGCAACTGACACAGCAAGACACAGACACACCACAGCACTACCCCCAGGGCCCCCACAATGTGGTGACCCTGGGCTGCATTACAATCCCACTGTGATGACAAAGCTAAATGTCGTTCACACTGTGAACCACAGTCATGTGTCCTGAGCAACAAACTACCATCACACCTACACAAGCACAAATCAATCAGCACGGCCAGTAAGCCAAGGCCAACATGGAGGCAGGGGTCTAGCCGGGCAACAACTCTCATCTGCACACACTCAACACCACACACCTCGACCTCCAACAATGTGCAGCAGTGAAGCACACATGCACTGGTGACATTGCACATGCACCCATGACAATTCCAGGGTGGTGGGTGGGAACCAAGGTGCAGAAACACATCACACATGGCCACTCAACAAGACTCCTGAATGTCTGACACACTGCACACTACGCTGTACATGGACATGACGGCAATACCACACCAACCAATGGGATCCCAGCCACAGTCACACACCAATGAAGAAGCCAAGGTCACCCACAAAGAACACACATAGACAACAACCAACATTGCAGCCCGGACCCTGAGGAGTGCCAGCAGTCACACACCAACGTGTCACAATCACTGAAAGATAACACAAACTGGAAATCACATGACAGGTGCAAACAACAAGTGCCAAGGGGAAACCTGACTGTGACCCATCTGCGTCTGCACACAAACTCAGCCCTGACAGCAAACACACCTATGGGTGACACCCTGATGACCAGTAATGTGCCATGCACCCACATCACAGAGAACCCAGGGAGAAGACTTTGGGGAACATAGGTCAACTCAGAAAGCATCACAAACAGGTACAACACTAGGGATCAAAGCATGCACAGCAAAACGGAAGTGAACACACAGACATGCTCATACAACACACACCTTGGGCGCAGGCAATGTCACAGGAGTACACACTGCCATGAGGGGACTCCACTCCTGTGTGAGGAAAGCTGTGCCATATGTTGCCTCAGTAGGGCCCCATCATGTCAGCTGAGCACTTGGTCACACAATCAACAATTAGCACCAAATGAAGGCTCCCGATCACATCAGCCTGGTCATGGAAGTGCCAACGAAATCATCAGCACAGATCCAACACACTTGTATAGCAATGTTGCACTGACAACACAGATGAGTCCTTCCCCATTGATGCCCAAACCTGCATGTCCAGTGGAGATGGCCACACGGTCAGGGAAGTAGACGAATTGAACAATGGCAGGCACAACAGATGTGCAGGGGTGGAAGCCACAGATGTGAAATTGCTAATGTAAGTAGGGAAATCCCATTGCCAAATACTGAACACATGACACCCTCAGATAGCAATACGTAACTGAACGTAAAGTA